>PVKA01002845.1:0-118307 GCA_004027165.1 Ctenomys sociabilis
TATGGTGTTTACAGGATCTCACAGTGTAGATCTGACTCGTAGTGATCCTCCTGTGTTCAGCCTCCCAGGTGCTGAGATTTACAGGTGTGCACCACCACACCCAGTCTCAATCACCATCTCAGGGTGCCCTGAGGGCAGGGCTAACATGGCACACCAGGGATGAACCCCAGCCACTGTGCCCTGCCTTCTTCTTTTCATTCTACATCAAACAACAAAATAATCTAAGAAAAACTTTTCATCCACCCTTACTATCAGAAATAACCACAGCAGTAGCTTGTCATAATGCAAACTCTTCCTACCTGATTGGTTCTGGTCTGACCTCTGTGTTTGCCCAGGAATCTTTCCTTTTCCAGTACTGGAGATTGAACTGAAGGCCTCTGCACTGTGCCACATCTCCAGTTTTTTTTTTTAGTAGTACATTTTAAAAAATGTATTTGGTACAGGGTCTCACCACACAGTTTAGACTCATAGTGATCTTCCTGTTTTTAGCCTCCTGCTGCTGGGATTACAGAACTGCGCCACCAATCCAGCTCTCAGTGGCTGGTTCAATGCACCCACGGGCAGTGCCAGTGTGACATGTGTTTCTGGGGATGGAACCCTGGTCCCTGTGCTTGCCTATGCAAGCGCTTAGTCCACTGAGCTATCTCACCAGTCCTATTAGTACATATTTGCAGCACATCTTAATTGCATTCATCATGAGGAATTGATATATTTACGCAGCACTTTAAAATTCTTTTAGTTTGAGATAGGTTCTTACTAAGTTCTTCAGATGGGGCTTGAATTTGAGATTCCCCTCCCTCAGCTAGGCGGGAGCCACTGTACATGGCTATGAGCCCTGAATTCACATTGCCCTAACCCCACAAGCCCTTCCCCTGCCCAAGTGATGAGGGACCTATTGCAAAGCACCCCACTTGTGTGATGCCTTGGTCACCACCCACACCTGCAAGGTAGGAGCCTTTCCTATCCTTTTGGGGGAGAGTGATGGGAATCAAACTCAGGACCTTGCACTTGCCAGACAGGCACTTGTGCCACTGAGCAATCCCTGGCCTGTTTTTTCTATTCTTATTTCACAAAAAAAAAAAAATAAAAAAATAAAATAAAAAATGAAGACATATGAGATCTGCACATATTTGCAAGCCAGTAAGCGGTAGAGCTAAGAGTAATGCCACACTTTTTAAAGTATATTAGATGGAGGAGTACTGGGTGTCTTCTGTGTGTGTGCATGAGTTTGTGAGTGTGTAAGGGAGAGCAATAAGGAGAAAGTAAGGCAAGTTTCAGCCACAGGACTAACGTGGCCAGCCCAAGCCCCACATGAGCCTCCATAGGCTCAGAGCCATTGTAGATTTTTAGTTCTGTTCTTTTTCTTTTTTTCCTAACTTGGCAACATCTAGGTTTAAAAATGAGTAAGTTCTATATTTCTCCCACCCTGACAAAAGGAAATAGGTTCCCATAGGTGTTCCCTGAAAACTGAGAAAATGAAAACAAGGATTTGGACTGTGTCTCAGTGTTTTTTTTCTATCACAGGAGGCAGAGTTGCTTCTCCAGTTCCATCTCTGGGACCAGACAAGCAGAAAGTGATGGGTTTTGGGCTGGACCGTATGGGCCCCTCACTGTCCTCCGCCTGCTGCTGACTGCAGGAGGAGGATTCGGGGATCTGTGATCTTCCTCCTGTTTAAAGAATATTGAAGTTGGCTGTGAACTGGGAACAGATGCAGGTGGTGCCCTGAGAGATAATGACACAGAATAAATAGATCACTTCCATTGCCTGTAGGAGACACTTAATCTTTTAAAAATGTGTTTAAAAATTCAGAGACATTTCTTTTCTCCATGTGCAGGTGACAAAATAGGCTGTGAATCACTCAGAGCTTAAAGGAGTTAGAGGATTTCGTTACCCTTGGGGTTTCAGGTTGGTGTCATTAGTGGGCCAGTTAGGTTGTATTCCCTTTTGGTGTCGATTGACTTTGAACATATGTGTAAATATTTTCAGATAGGATTTCATTGTAGCCTGGTTTGTCACTTTTTTTCAAATATTTCTATGATAGAATGGCAGCGATCACATTGGTCCGGTGTGTGCTGAGTGATGCAGAAAGTGAACGGAATGGGGCGCTGTTGGTGGCTCTCTCTGAACACGAGGCTTGGAGGGAGCGAAGAGCTCAGCCGTCATCTGAGCCGGGAATCTTGGGGTACAGATCAGGAAAGAAGTCAAGCCGGGTTCAAGGACTTGCTTCTGTGGCTCCTAGCTGGCAGGGCCGTGGTTGGCTAAAGTGTAAGGCCTGATGCACTTCTCTCCCCACTGCTCCAGGTTCTTGAAGGCTCAGGGCCACAGGTGACTTAGAATGGATTCCTTGGGGCTGGGGAGAGAGCTTGGCAGCATAAGCACCTGCCTGGCAAGCCCGAGAACCTGGGATGGTCCCGCATGACGTGCTGCCTCGGAACCGGCTGTGTTGTTGCACGCCTGTAATCCCAGCTCTAAGGGAGGCTGAGACAGGAGGATCACTATGAGCAGGATCTTTTGTGGTGAGATCTTTTATTAAAAAAAAAAAAAAGAAAGAAAAAAAAAGGATTCCTCTCCCCTCCCGCTCAGTGCTATGTCTGTTCCCAATCTGTAGCCACGACCCTTTTTCTTTATCCAAGTGGGCCCTTCCTGGTCCTCAATCCATTCTTTGTAATTTCTAATTATGTAAGTGTTTAAACACTCTTCTAATTTCCTTTTTTTTTCTTCTTATTTGCATAACAACTTTTTCTGGGACAGTATTTTATATTTATTTTCCATATATGACTTTTGTATCTACTGACAAAAACACTGAATAGAAGCCTCTGTCTCTCTCTGTCTCTCTGTCTCTGTCTCTTTCTCTCTGTCTCTGCCTCTCTGTGTCTCTATCTCTCGCTATCTCTGTCTCTGCTTCTCTCTCTTGTGTGTCTCTATCTCTGTCTCTCTGTGTCTCTCTCTGTCTGTCTCTGTTTTTCTGGGTCTGTGTCTCTGTCTCTCTCATTGGATGGTTTATAGAAAAAATTATTTCTAGAGTGTTATGTGCTTTACTCTCCATTTCCCTCAAGTTTGTTATTAGTTATTTGACAAAAATCTTCTTAGGCTACCACCCAAAGGAATAGCAAACATGTCTTTAAAAAAAAAATCTAAAGGGAGAAGTAACACTGAGCCTGTCGTCTGCTGCGGGCAGGATATGCTTTCAGGTAGAAGGCTCATTTGGATAAGGATTGAAGTTGGTCACCCTTTCCCTGATGATTCTTATTTCCGTTCAGTCTTTTGTCACCATGCTAAGTCCAACCAATACCTTTTCCATGACGTAGCCCTTAAAGTATCTGTAGTATGCCCATTTCTCCTCATGATGCCCTCTTCTAGTACTGCTCTAGAACACTACTGTGGGGGACCTCGGATTAGAAATTGAGTCTAGGGAGGGTCTACACCTGCTCTTGTCCCATAGACTACACCAGGTGAAATGAATAAAGTCCAAGGTTGTGGGCCCCTGGTGGCCTCTTGTTCCTTGAGAACAACTGTTCATCCCAGATCCCTGCCCACCTGTCCGCATTGTCTCTTGCTCTTTTTGCTTGCCATATGCTGTGACACTTGCCAGAACTTTAGGGGCTCACTCTAGGGTCCCCAACAAGTAGCACAGTAGAAAAGGTCACCAACAACTGGTGCCCGTCATGGCTGGAACCTATGTGTTCTTACCTGCCTCATGGATTTACTATGGTTGTTTCTCGCCAGCATTAAGTTCTGGCAGGATGATTCCTGGACGTGTCCAGGGTGCGTCCACTGTGAGAGATGCATTTTCTGGGATTAAAACACAGGGTGATCTCTTTAAAAAAAAGGGACGGGGGCTGGGGAGATGGCTCAGTGGAATAAACACTTCCCTGGCAAGCGCAAGGGCCTGAGTTCAGTCCCCGATTCTGCAAAAAAAAAAAGAAAGGAAGAAAGCTCTTTTCATTATGTGCAACCTCATTCTTAAATCTCTTTCTACTGAACAAAAACTATATATTCAGTTACTAAAATCTCTTTTCAAAACAAGCAAAGTGCACAGTGTCAGCTACCAGTAACACCAGAACAGCGCAATAAGCAATCGGGCATAATCCTTGGTTCCTACAGGCAGGAGCTTTATTCAAAATTGGGACAAGGTGAAAAAAATTTTCAAACGAGTTCATAGCAGAGGAAAACATGTTTCTCTTGAGATCTTCTCAGCTTGGAGCTTGCTAAAATCTGTTTTACATCTATTAAACACTAGTACCCTCAAAATTTCTATTATAGAACAGAACAGGGAGAGAAACCCCACAAACCTCCACTATGCTGACAGCGCCTGGGGAGACACATAGCTGGGTGAGGCTTTTAAACAAACCCCTTAGCCAGCAGCCCCCAAAGTTTTAGAGACTAGGGTGAGGCTCCCAAGATGACACCGTCAGCCTCTGGGTTAGTGACCAAGGCAATATGGGATTTGTGCCAGAGGGCCAGCAGCGGAGCCATGGACCAGAGGAACACTTCTCCTTCCCTGTTTCCCTCAGCTGAACTGGATATGGTGGCACATGTCTGTCATCCCAGCTACAAGAGATGCTGAGGTGGGAGAAATGCTGAAGTACAGGGACTTTTTATACTGTGACTCTCGTAGTCCATGTCAATTCAAACTATGTTACTTCTTGCAGAGAGGGATCCCACAAACACTGCTAAAAGAGTAAGAAGGTCTGAGCAGAAGGTGTGGTAGGGACAGAGCTGGAGGCCAGGGAAGGACAAGGGTTTAGAGGTGCCAAAACTCTTTAGACAAACAAATGTTGACAAATATAATGCATGGCAAACACACACACACACACCCCTAGTGCTAAAAAGCTGGTTGTGGTTTTGCAGCGCTTGTTGGAGAGAGGTAATGTCATGTTTGAATTATTGATGTCTAAGGAGAGACAATGGGTACAATTTAAAAAAAATTTTTTTAACATATGTGGTATGGGTCTCACTATGCAGCTCAGACTCATAGTGATCCTCCTGTTTTCAGCCTCCCCAGAGCTGGGATTACAGATGTGTGCCACTATGCCTGGTCTTGGTGGCCAGCTCAGCACACCCACGTGCAGGGCTGATACGTCATATGGTGCTGGGGATCAAACCCAGTCCCTGAGCTTGCCTAAGCAGCACTTAGTCTGCTAAACTCTCTCTCTTGCCCATGGGTACAGTCTTTAAGCAGTGAGTCTCTTAAGTGCATTACAGATACCCAAGGATGTCTATTTTCAGAATAGGTTTAAGTAGAGCCTAACCAGCACTGCTGTAAAGGAAATTTTCCCAGGTGACTAGATAGGCACCCCAGATGTCTCAAAGACCTCTGTCCTAAGCCTATCTTATAAACTGTCTTCACTTCCACAGGTGTAAAAGGCTTCATTCCTTCTGATTCTTCATTACCTTCTGATTCTTATCTCTGTCAATTGTCCTACACAAAGCTCTGATTAGTTTATTTATAGTCACACACTTAAAAACTATAACAGAGTTATTGTAATTAACATTGTCCAAATGTATTTGAGTGTACTCTGATGTTATAAAAGGTGAAAGATTTATACGATCTGAAGAGAAACCAGAGTATATGCTCTGATGTTATAAACAAGTTGTATCTAGTATACTTGTTTGTCCAATCTGTAAACAGCTGTTCTATGTGAGCTCAAAAAATTTTTTTTCTTTTTACATTTTTGGATTTTTAAAACATTTGTCTGCAATTTAAATTGGTTTATAGATAAATGTCTTTATTATTTATCTATTTGTTTTTAGTACAGGGCCTACAGGGTCTCACTATGTAGATCAGACTCGTAGGGATCCACCTATGTTCAGCCTCCCAAGAGCTGCGATTACAGGTGTGTGCCACCATGTCCAGTCTCAATCAGCATCTCAGCGCACCCTCAGGGGTGGGTCTGGCACGGCACACTGGAGACACTGGAGACTGAACCCCAGCCACTGTGTCTGCCTAAGCGGGCACTTTAGTTTGCTGAGCTCCTTGGTCGGCCCTGATAAATGTTATCAAAATGAAATATATTCTTCTACCCAAGTTGCCAGCTGGTTAAAATTAAGTGAAAATTGGTTTTATGAATGTAATACATATTGTTTTCTGTGTATATTTGCTATATTGACATTGGTCATCATCAAAAGGCTAAGCTTCTTATGGAAAAAATGGTAAGTCTCTCATTAACAGATGGCATTGGTACAAGACTAGATTAAGAAACCAAAGTCCTCATATGGCTATGACAATTCATTATTGCTAATTTCATTGGTGCATTAAATGTACTCAGGCCTTCCAGGTGGATAGCTCTTCTAAAATGTAAAACTGAGATGTGATAGGCTTTTCTTTTAGATTCAGATATCTGCCTTTCTTTGTGCTCCAGCTACTTGTAACAAGAGGCATGTGTCAAACCCACATGAGAACACCTGTCAATTTTTTAAAAAAGAGCTTCTATGATGTCTTTGTTATACATTTGTTATTATTACACTTAGAGATGCTTACAAATTAAACAGTTCAGACAATGGCACAAATTTCTTCAATGACATCCCATTAAAGGACAACAGATTAGGTGAGAGCTTATGTACTACATAGAGATGATTGCCTAAGGAGGCTATTCTATGCCAAAATGGGGATTTCAGTGTTTTACAAAACTAGGGTCATCATGTATGGCTTTGACCTCAAGTATTATTTATAAATTGTGACTGCTGTCTGCTAACATTTTCCAGAGATCTGCTAACATTTTCCAGTGATTCAGCTACTAAAACACTCATAGTCCATAAAAAATAACAATCTTCTGTCTATCTTTCAGAGTGCTTGTTTTTCAAATAAAATTATAATAGTTAAACTCATTGCTCCCACTCCAATACTGTTTCTCACGTTACAAAGGGCAAACAGGGCTGTCATGGTCATCATTGTTTATTAGCCTTTGTCTCAGATCATAAAAACAGATAACAGACCTGCTTACACTGGAAAATCCACTTAACAAGACTTTTCAGCTTTGAGGAATTACACATATAACTGGAATTCCCTATCGCCCTCAGGGCCAAGCAATTATTGAAAAATCTCATTTAACCTAAAAGCAATAATTAATAAAGGGGAAAAGGGGGAACCAAACAATGCAGATATCACCACAGAGGCGACTGTACACAGCCACTACATACAGCAGTTGCTACACGTGGCCATTATGCTTTTAATTTCCTGAGTCCAGCCCTGGGATTGCTCATTACCCTGTGCCACGCATCCCTGCCAGCCTTGCTCTTCTTTTTCAGCTGAAGGCCATAGACTTAGCATTCTGAAGTTTGATCTTCAGATAGGTCCACGGAATGGTCCCACCCAGCTGATAACCTGGGGGGAGAATTTACTTGTATTTCCATAAACAATGGATAGGTGCTATGGCTGTCATCCCAACATGATGCATGCAACCAGGGAGCACACCGGGGAGGGCCTGGGCTCCACCCCACTGCGCCTGCTCTAGATGTGAGCTCAGTAACACAGGGACAACTGAAGAGCACAGCACAAGGAGTTAAGGTGCTGGTGTTACAACAAGGCCTTCAACATATCCCTGAAAACATGTTCATTTCTGTGATAGCTCCCATAGCCTGCACTGTGCATGTGACCCCTGCGACAGGAGGAGAGGATTAGGCATATGTGCCTCACCTGCCTGTACTCTGACTATGACTCAGGCCCACTCTTCTCCTATAGTCTGTCATAAATCAAAAGATTATGATAGCTGAGTGGATTTGGCACCCGGTCCTTCATCATGATTAGGGATGCGGGAAAAGGTGTCAAATTATACCTCTCACTTCACTTACCCCCATTGTGTAGAGAATATAGGACAAGAGAATCCAATCATTGCCTTTCTATTGATGCTCAAAGCTGGGTGATACATCATCATGATCGATTAATCCTTTTGACCCTTGGTTCAATCTGCATAAGGGGTGAAGAGATTGATCCTTTGACATACTGTCCCTTTTTGTGACAACCGTACTTGTTGGAATAATTATGCAGGATGTTCCCCTCCTCCTTGGCACCTTTGCAAGGGAAGAAAGGGAGGAAAAACTGCCTTTTGGCCAATACAATTTTTACTGATTGGGGGTCTAGAGGATCCTTGTGAGGAAAAGGATTGGCACAAGGCATTTTGGAAATTGGTTAGCATGTTACCCATTCAGACCATTCCTGAAGGAAACTTCCTTGAGAGAGTGCAGGATTTAGTATACCAATACCATGGACTTTGACTAATGGCAAGCTTGGGCCTATACTAATGACTGGTTGGAAACTTGCCTTGCCCTGTTGTGGGGGAAATACGGATGGATCATAATATGCATCCCACTAGTGACACCGTTACCATAGTGGCTAAGCAGAGTGGTAACCTAAAACCTTAATGTGCATTTCTAATCCTTATGTTTTCCTTTATGGAACTATAGCTGGAATGGAATTTGCTTTACATGACAAAAATCATCTTAAGTCATTGTATTCAAGCAAGACAAGCTATTGATAAAAGTTTAATGGGATGTGTGTATCAAAATATAACTCTGGATCTAGGTGCTTTATAAAAAGTATTGTCTATATCAACAAATTCAAAATTTTGATGAACAAATGAAGAATTGGGATGAATTTTCTGATGCTCTCAGCCATCTGAACCCTTTTAAATATCTCAGGGCTCACTCGTGGTTTCATGTTGCTGTACTCATGGTGATTTGTTTATGTCTTCTGGTTTTATTCTTAGTCTGCAGCCAAGGCACTCAAATCTATCCGGGTTTCAAGGCTCTGCAGACACAGCGTGTGCTGATCCATCTTCAGCAATCAAATAAACAGAAAGGGAGAAGTGCTGGAGACCACAAATTAGAAATTGAGTCTAGGGGACCTCCACTCTGGTCCTTGTCCTGCGCTTGAGCCAGATTGGAGGTCAGAAATGCCCTGCTCTTTTCTTTCTTTCTTTTTTTTTTTTTAGCAGAACTGGGGATTGAGCTCAGGCCCTTGTGCTTGCAAGGGAAATGCTTATTCCACTGAGCCATCTCCCTGGCCCCTTGCCTGCTCTTTTCTGGCCACCGCTGGAAGCCCTAACGCTAATGATCACTGTGTGGCTCATGGGGCAAGATAGGACCTGCGTGAGATGACAAGGCATCTGGGGAAACCACTGTTGTCCCGTCTCACTATCCTTGTCCCTGCCCTTGCAAGGACCTTTCGATCTTTCTAGTCCACCGCAGTCGCCATTACTGTTCCCAGGAGCACCCACTGCCCTTCACCACTGTCTTTAATGCAAATGAAATGGACAAATGCCAAGGGTCTAGTGTCCTGTGGCCTTTTCTTCCCCATGAACAACTGGTCACCCCAGATCCATGCCTGCCCTTCCCTTTTGTCTGTTGTTCTTTCTATTATGAAGCCATAATAGTTGGCAAGTGATTTGGTACTCACTGCCCCCATAACTGGCACTGTGAAAAGGGTTGCCGATATGGCGCACATTTTCTTAAGCAGCCTTCATATCCTCTTGATATAATGTGTGTTACTAAATCTCCCTCATATAACTGATATCATATTTTTTATTTACATCCTCCCTTCTGATATCTGCCCTCAAACGCCTGTCTTGGAAACAGAAGGGCTTTCTTTAGACACTAAACATGCCAGAGTCTTGATGTTGGGCTTCTCAGCTTCCAGAACTGGGAGAAATCAATGTCTGCTGCTCATAAATTACACAGTTCCAGGAAGTTTCTTATCAGAGCACAAATGGACTAAGGCAGCATAATGTTTAGGAGCATTATGCATTTGGGGAATACAGATAAAAATGCTGTCAAGCTACCACTATCCTGTGCCTGAACACTAAACTGAAAGGCACTGCCCACACTAAGGGCTGATGAAGATGGGGCCAACTGGAATCCCCTACACTGAGACAAGAATGAGAGAAAGCAGCTTGGTGATTTCACATAAAGTCAAACACACATGTATCCTGGCCTTGCAATCCAATTCCTAGACATTTATCCTAGAGAAAAGAACCATATTCAAGAGAGTTGTATCCACAATTGTCAAAAGTTGCCAACAACCTGAATACTTTTTCAGAGATGAATGAGCAAAACCATAAATGTGGTACTTTCATACAGTGGGACAGGACCTAATAGGAAAAAGGAATGAACTAATGATACACACAACAGCTTGGATCTCAAAATCATTACATTCCATGTAGTCAGTCTCCAGACAACAGGCATGATTCTTTTTATATTGTGCTTCGTTGTTCACTTTTTTTTGTACTGGGTATTGAACGCAGGGCCATAAACATGCTTGTCAAATTTCTGATCATGGAGAAGAATATATGAATATGAATCAACTGCATGGGGTGGTGTAACTGTGTACATGAGCTACAATTTATAGACCTATGCTTCTCTCCAAAGCAATTTTCTGTATGTTAATTTAATAAATGAAATATTATACATGTAGCAAAGTGTACATGTCATTAGCATGTATCTTGATAGGTTTTCACAAACCAAATCAACATGTGCAACTGGAATCCAAATCAAGAAAAAAATGATCAAAATAGAAGAAATCTCCCTTGTGCCTTATTTCAGCTATTACCTCACTCAAAGGGTCAAGACTTCTAACAGTATGGATGAGTTTTGTCTGGTTTCATACTCAATGCACATTATATATATCAAACACATAATGTGTTACCTTTTATAAGAAGAAATGCAGAACATGATTATTGCAGAAAGGGAAACTCAGTGAGAAAATCCTGATGTGATGGGGGTCTGGGAGGATGAGCCTGATTCAAGATGATAGGTTAGTTAGTGTTTCTGTAGGTGAGTAAAGAAGAGAGCAGTTGCTCTTCTACAGAGAGAATGCTCTGGAGCCTGCCTGGGGCCAGTGCAGGAGAGAGTTGTCAGCACAGCAGGGAGTCACACAAATACTTTTTTGTCTTTGGTTCAGAGAGGCCTGGGATGGAGTCCTAGGGACTGAGTTCCTCAGCCCACAGCATCTCGCCCTACATGCTGAGCTGGAGGTGCATCCAGCCACTCTCCTCTCCCTTTGCTTGCCTACAACATGTGCTCCTTGGCTCCTTCCCAACCCTGGCTGTTGCCCCTGCAGATCCAGAGTTCTCTCTGGTCGGATTGTCCTGTCTCTTTGGATGTACTCGTCTGGCCACTTGATTGTTGGTTTTGCAGAGGATGGCAGAGCATCTCGAACAGTGGCCAAAAGTGAAACAGGCATGGGAAGGTATTGGCATGGAAAGGATATAGGCAGGACTTCACAGAGCTACCAGAACCCGGAGTCTGTATCTTGCCTCTGGGAACTGGAAAGGTACAGTCTGAGCCTTTGTCTCCTATTACCTACCTGTTCTGTCACTTGCCCAAGAACCTTTGCAAACATGATACTCTGTGGAAACACAACACCTCAAACTCAGCTCAGAGCTAGGCCACCAGCACCCTGATGTGTTGCCTGTAGTGTCTCTTCTCACAGGTTCACTTTCTCAGAGATAAGTCGCAACAACTATTATTTCCATCCTAGTCTTCACTATTTCCTTCTGTCTGCTTGCTGTGGATTTAGATTTCTCCTCTTTCTCTAGTTTCAGTCCGTCTGTCTGTCTGTCTGTCTGTCTGTCTGTCTGTCTCTCTCTCTCTCTGTCTTTTTGAGACAGGGTCCCACCATGCAGTTCAAGCGGGCCTTGAGTTCACTTTGTAGCCAAGGCTGGTCTTGTCTTGAACTCACAGCAATTCTCGTGCCTCAGACTCCTGAGTGCTGGGGTTACAGGTATGTGCCACCATGCCTGGCTTCTCTAGTTTCTTAAAGTAGAAGATATTAAAATCTTTCCTCTCTCTTCAACCCTACCCCAGTACTAGAGACTGAAACGGGGCCTTTACAATCATCCCTAGTCCTTTGAAGTTTTTATTATTATTTTGTTAGACAGGGTCTTGCTATTTCCCAAGTTGGGCTCAAACCTGTGATCCTCCTGCCTCAGCCCCCCAGATTGCTGGGACTAGAGGCGTGTATACTCATACCCAACTCTTCTTTATAACTATAGGTGCTATAACTACAGGTTTCTATTTAAAGAGTGCTATCAGTACATTGCACAGGATTTTTATGATATGTTTGTGTTTTTATTAATCTCAAAGCATTTTCTAATTTTCTTGTAATTTTTTTGATCCTTTGGTTATTCGGGAGTGTGGTGCTTAATGCCTACATAGTTATAAAATTTCCAGTTTTTAAAATTATTTATTTTATCTCAATGCTTCTAAGTTTGTGATAGCTTACCTATGAGAATTTCCCATACATGTTTGAGAGGAAAAAAAAAAGAAAAAAGAAAGACTGAGTGGGCAGGGCACCCAGATCACTTGAGGAGCGCAGCCCCAGGGGCCCACGGACACCCCCCTCCGTGAGGCTCCTCTTCTTAAAGATCCCTCCACCACCCCCAGGGTGCGGCCCCAAGGGTGCAGCTTTTAAAGCACAGGCTTTTTCTGTCCTTATTATCTCTTGATAGTACCTTGCAAATGCATTTATTGTGGGGAGCCGGTGCACAAATGCATGACACTTCAGTCCTTTTTATCTCCTCTTCTCATCCCCTCCCTCTCACCATGTTCCATCCCAAGGCCCCTTCTTATCTGCCAAAGGTCCACCTCCCTGTTTCCCATCATCTTTCCTTTATTGTCTTCTGGATGCCTTATACCTTGGGTTTCTCATTTAAGAAAAACCATGAGGGGTTTAATGTATGCGTCTCATTCACAGTACTTAGCATTACGGTCTCGGTGTGATTCTGTTTTCCTACGGATGACTCCCAGTGTTTCTTTCTCTATCCCACGTAGTGCTCCACTGCAGCCCAGGGATCTCTGAGAGACACTTGTCCAAACCACAGCAGCTGTTGGTATCAAGGAGCCCTTGTTTAGTCTTTGGTTGTTTTTAAGATTCTTTTTCTATGGCTTCGAGAGTTATTAAAAAGTTGTTTCTGATAAGTTTTGTTACTGTTATTGTCACTTTAATAGAAGAGTAGATCTTTATTTTTCTTTTTCTGGTACCAGGAATTGAACTCATGACCTTGCCTTTGCCAGGAAGATGCTGAGCTGCTGAGCTACATAGGGGCCTGTGTAGATCTTTAGATGTCCTTTCTCCACCATTTCAAATAGGCTTTCACAGTGGTTATTTATTTATTTAGTTACTTTTGGGACTGGGGATTGAACTCAGGACCTTGTGCTCCTGAGCTATATGCCCTACCTCACAGTAGTTATCTAATAGGTGTGTGTGTGTGTGTGTGTGTGTGTAGCAATTCATGCTGTTTGTGTTTATAAAATCAAGGGAGGGGTATGCTGCTTATGGACTGGAAAGCATAAGGCAGGAATGTGCTGTGAGTGGTGTGCTCTTTTGAACATGTCTCTCTTTCTCTAAATTAATTTTATTGAGAAAGAAACAGCAATGAGCCAGTTTCAAAACAGGTTAGTAGGACAGTTACAATAATTAATACTTGCATATTGTTGTCTTCATGGTAGTTATTCATAGTACGTGATGCAGACATGATATCCCATCCAAATACTATTAGTACAAATCTTTCTTCTCTCTCTTTCTCTTAATGAGCTAAACCTCTAACTAGAAATTCTATGGTATGAATTGGAAGTCTGAAAAGTGTAGCAACCACGGATTACAACGAAAGAATACAAACTTGAAAGTTTTTATACTTAATTTATTAATTTTTCCCCCTTTACATATGTCTTAGTTACTCTTTTGTCATTGCTGAGACAAAATACTTGGCATCCCAACTAAAGAGGGAAAGCTTATTTAGCTCACAGTTTGTGGAGGTTTCAATCTATCATCAGCTGGCCGTGAAGTGAAATAGCTAAGCTGTCGGGATGTTTATGTTTAACTTCGGTCATAGCACCGAGAACTTGTCCAGTGTTGTGCCTGTCTCCAGCTTCCCGAGTGACACATGCGGGTCAGCTTGTCTCTGCACTCTTCTCAGCCCCCGCCGTTGTCAGCGTTTGAGTTTTAGGCTGTCATGGACATGTGATATTGGTTATTCTTACTTTAACTCGATTTTCTGTGGTGACTCACACAGATGAACTTTTCATGTCTTTACTAAGCTGCTTGGAAATCCTCTCTCCCGCAGCCTCTTCTCATTTTCCAAGCCTGTACCTTCTGGTTGGCGTTTTAGGATACGGCATACACTATATGTTATTAATTGTACTGCACTAAATTCTGGCACAATAATTAGAACACAGGATTTTTATGGGAAACTTGTTCTGATTTTTTTACACATCACCAGTTTTCAACTGATGCTTTCAGGACGGCTGTCAACTACCTTGCATCATATATTTTAGAAGCATTTAAGAATTAAAAAGTCAAACATTCTCCTGCTCATCAAAGGCTCAAATTTTGGTTATTCTTACCATTTGCCTGTGTGTCTGCCATTTTGCTGGAGAGAAGCGAAACATACTAATTTTATCATTTTAGCAGCACGATGAATATGCCAGGAGTGGTCCCTAGCAGGCTTTTTGTCACATCTCCCGTGGCCTGGCTTGCTCCCACCCACATCCTGTTCCTGGACTCTGCCTCTGGCTCAGCTCTTCAGGCTGATTCCTGAGGGCCATCTGTTGGTTGAAGTTTACTTCTGGTAGCGTGTGAGGGGTCACATCTTCCACCCTGACTTCCATGCCCTACATAAATTTCATAGCTGCAAAGCAATTGGTCATATCCTGAACTACAAGCGTGATTCTGTATTACTGTCTAAAAATGGATCATCTATTCTGGAATTAAAACAAAACAAAACAAAACAAAACAACAAAACTCTTCTGCAGTCCATGGAGTGCTCCTACATATTTGATTTCTGAAATTCATCACAGTTGATAAAGTAGGCCAATGATAACAAAATCCCCAAATCCTGATAATTTAATGACATGGTAGAGGCGACATCCCGAACACTCAAAGGGCAGCTTGCAGGGAGGAGAGGTGGAGGGCTCACCTTGGGCTAATTTGTGCCCTCAGAACAATGACGGCACGCCCTGTGCTGTCCGGATGAGCTGTCCTGCGCACGCGGGTGCTGTCTGGCTAGTGTCCATTAATTCTCGTCTCAGCAGCCAATGGCTGCGCTCGGCTGAGTAGTTTTTAATTAGACTGTGACATCTGCAGATTGGTTTGATCTGGCGGTAGATGACTGCAGTTGTGTGTGGGCATCCGAATGGCCTTTAACAGCCACGGCTCATTCCCTGAGGGAGGCTGAGATTACACATCTCGTCCTGACGCACAGCGGTCGTGTGATGCTATGAGCCCGTTTGATGGGGACACGGGCCCGGCGCTCGGTGAATCACCAGGCAGGAAGGTGTGGCAGGGCAGGAAAGCTGACGCTCCACTTCCCGTGGGGAACGACTGGTTACCAAGCCTCTAGCTTTTAACTACTTTCCCCTTGTGCGGTGTCATCAGAACTAGAATGTGGACAAACTATCTTTTGAGCTCCTGATTTTATTTGAAGGGCTATTTTGCCTAAAAATTTCTAATTTTTCCTTTTCATTCAATATCCTCTTATTACAGTAGTCTTTGGAAAGATTTATTACCAAATATGTGAGAGGACACACCGTCCTTTCAGCAGGAGCACAAAGCTTGCTTCGCAAGGGCGTGAAGCTGAGCAGTGACACTATTTTTGGAAATGTACAGTAAAAAGATACATTAAGTGATGTGTCGGTTTACACAGCAATTTGGGTG
Organism: Ctenomys sociabilis; assembly: GCA_004027165.1. Lineage (NCBI taxonomy): Eukaryota > Metazoa > Chordata > Mammalia > Rodentia > Ctenomyidae > Ctenomys > Ctenomys sociabilis. The sequence continues at coordinate 15,648 of PVKA01002845.1, forward strand.
GTGTTATGCCGAAATAATTAGAAGTACCTAAAAACTATTTCGTATGTAGCATTCAGTTAGCAGGATGGATCGTGTTTAGTGTCGTTTCCATCTCTATTGAATCACTTTTTTCTCTTAGTCTGGTCCACGCTGGACCCTGTCACTTGGCCCTGCCTGGAAAAGGGTTCCACTAGCGCTCCTGGCCCTGTACTGAAGTAGTGCTCCCCCAGCTCCATCCCAAGGGCACCCTCTGGCCGGTGTCTGCTCCTCCCCCCTTCCTCACACGTCTCAGGTTGCAGCTGATCCAGTTTCAGAGTGGCTCAGGCCCAAGTCTAGAGGCTGCCTTGGGCTCCTGTCTCATTCAGACCTGTCTTGTTCGGTTTTCTATGCTGGGACAAAATGCCTGGTATGTACCTTTCAGAGAGGAAGAGGTGTACTTTGGCTTACAGTTGAGAAGTTTTGGCACATGGTAGGCTGGCTCTAAGTAGAAACCCATGTGGGAAGGTGTGCTGAGACAAAGCTGCCCACCTCGATGGCAGCTGGAAGCAGAAGCCAGCGAAGCGCTGCAGCAGGTGTGCGCTCCGGGGGCCCCCACCCCGTCCCTCAGGGCCCACCTTCCAATAGCACATTCAGCTACTGGTTCATCCACTGATGGATTTAGCACCCATGATCCACACACTTCTTTGGGAGCTTCCTAATCCAATTGAGAGGACAGTAATGATTAATTGGTACAAACTCAGGCTACCTACGTGGCGTGGATCCTTCTTCCTCAAATGTACCTTAAACCTCACCACTTGTCTCCACCTCCAGGGCCACCACCTCGGCTTCAGCAGCCCATCACGACTTCTCCCTCCCATCCCCTTCAGTCCATTCATCCATGCGGAGCCACAGAGGTCTGTTAAAGGCTCAACTCAACCTTTGAGCACCCCCTTGGAAGAAAAAGTCCTCCGGGGTTCGCCTCACAGTGCACAGCATCGCACGCTGGGAGCCCCGTGCCTTCCTAGCCCTCCTCCTGCTCACATCTGGGCTGCCTGGTTAGCTTTACTTCAGCTTCTTGAAAAATCAACAAGCAAGAAACTACTAACAGAGTAGAACAAAAAGGGCGGTGGATTAAACTGAATTTCTTGCTTTCAAGAACCTTGGGTGTGTCTCGGAGGAGGAAAGGTGAAGTCAGGGTTCAGCGGGAGTTTGAAGCTTGATCTGAGGCAGGTTTCCCAAGGCAGGAGCTTGATGAGGATCCAGTCAGAACCGTGAAACCGCAGGGGCAGGAGTGGTGGAGACAGCAAACAAGCATCTGAGCCAGTCGATCTTGGAGACTTGAACCGCGAGGGGTTTTAATTAAAGAGTGCATGGGGGCTGGGAAGAGTAGCTGAGTCTTCGGGGAAGCTTCTGTAATGGGTACTGATATTGCCTGGGCAAGAGTGGCCTGGAATAGTAAAGCCATGCAAGGGAAGACAATGGCATAGTAGTGTGTGTGTGTGTGTTCGCTTTTTAGACAGGGTCATGCTGTGTAGTCCATGCTGGACTCAAACTTGCTATGAGGCCCAGGCTGGCCTTGAACTTACGATCCTCATATCTTAGCCTACCAAGTGCTGAGATGACAGCTGTGTACCACCACACCTGGCCTAAGCACAGTGATGCCAATATAGAGCTTACATTGTAGGTTTCAGGGTATATGTGTGTGTGTGTGTGTGTGTGTGTGTGTGTGTGTACCTGTGGGATAGTTTCCATCACCAGTCCAAGATGTGCAGTCAGTCCATAAAAGAAAAAAAGCAAATGTTCCTGAAATAAATGAAAAGCTGCTCACTTTGAATTGTGATGAGAAATAAATTCGAAAACTACACTGAGATACATTTTTTCATATATTATATTTTCAGAAGTTTCTTGGCTTTCCTAGATTGCTTTTTCTTCATGTGATCTTAAAATTAGTGTGTCCAGCTTCATTCCTTCCTTCAGCAAACAGTGAATGTTTGATGAAACCCTATGATAGAGAGCGAAACAAAACCTTACAGTTACTAGTGGGAATGTGAATTGGAAGACTCTCTAAGGAGGGTAATTTAAGAACATCTGTTAAAATTATGAATGCACATCCCTGCTGTGCAACAGAAAAATGATTGCTCAGAGGTACTTATCCAGTCAATTTTCTAGCATCCAAAGGAACCAGTGTTTCTTGTAATACATTTTGGGAGGTGAACCTTTAATGGGGAAAGAGGTCTTTGATGTTTGTCGATTATCTTATTGATTTATGGAAGTTCTCTGTAGAGTAAGGGAATTAGTTCTTTGATTTTGATAAAAAGATGTTGTGTTTTTTCCTGATGATTTAACATTGTATATGATGTTTTTATGTCATGTGAAATTTGTAATTTTTGTTGACAAATGTTTTCTCTTTAAAAAAATTTCTGAATATGTGTTAAACTCCAGGATTGTATTTATTCTACCTGGGCTTCTTCTTGTATTTATATGGCTTCTTTTTTGGGGAAGGGGTTATATTTAAGTCTTTGGTCCATTTGGAATTTAGGTAGGTGTGATTTGTGAGGTACAGATTCAACACTACTGTTTCTGTATTGGTGATTTACTTGTCTCAATATAATTTATTGAACAATCCCTTTTTATTTAGTTTTTCATTATTTTTTAAGAGAATTAAATCTTTATTGATTACATATGATAATGGATGATGCATAGCTTCAATCCCATCTATCACTGTATCTGGTACCATCATTCAATTTAGATATCTAGGATGTGGCAACAATCATTTTTATAACCAACTAGCTGACTGTTTGCTCAGGTGACCTTTTCAGTGGTCAAATTCTGAGGTCATAGTAGTAGCTGTCAGTTCAACTACACCACGGTTTCTGAAGACAATGACTTCTTTAACCAAGCAATTGTAAAGAAATTTTAAATGGAACCTGGCATCACCCTGAAGGAATTTTAACTTCACACTGTTGGGGATGTTAACCAAGATGGCTTCAGAGTAGACGAACTTTACACAGCACATTAAAAAAGAAGACACATTTATTCAGTGTCATGATCAGACTATTACATTTAGCAGTCAATAGCATAGGTGCAAAAAAAGGTCCACATTAAAACCCTTTGTTGGAATGCTTTACACTTTCTACAGAACAGAAACTAAAATAACCTGGTATACAATTAGTCACAAACACAACCCTTGAGTTTCTTGTCCATATGCATGAGTATTGTCTAAAACATGTCTTTGTAGCCACTGCACCCTGCCACCACTGTCCCTGGCTGAGTTCACGAATCTGTTGTAACCTGTAGCTTCCCTGTCACTTCTCTGGCTCTCTTCTCCTGCTAAGCTTTGTGTCCTGGAAGTGTTTAAAACCTTCTGCCACTGCCATAGCTGCTGCTGCTGCTGGAGCCACCACAGACACCTTGATTTCCTGGTTTGGTAAAATATTGGTCTCTATCACCACAGAGCCTAGAGCTTTTGTCTCCAAAGTTTCCTCCCTTCATGGGTCCAAAATTTGAAGACTGTTGTAATTGCCAAATTCCTTATAGCTTCCACCACCTCCATAATTGCTTCCATCATTACCAAATCCACTGTAGCCATCTCCACTGCCACCATATCCACCTTCACCACGGCTGCCACCAAAGCCACCTCGACCACTGAAGTTTCCTCCACAATGGAAACTGTCATTGCACCAAAACCAACTCCATGACCACCACCACAGTTTCCAGAACCACTTTGACCTCTTTGGCTAGATAAAGCACTAGCCATCTCCTGCTTCAACAGGGCTTCCTCAGTTCACAGTTGTGGCCATTCACAGTGTGGTATTTCTGAATGACAATCTTATCCACAGAATCCCATGATTCATCAAGAATCCCATGGATTCATCAAGGTTACAAAAGCAAAACCCCTCTTCTTTCCACTGCTTCAGTTGGTCATAGTTTCAGTTACTTCAGTTTTTCTGCATCATTCAAAATAATCTCATAGATGATATTCTTCAGTATCTTCTTTAATGCCACCAACAAAGATCTTCTTCTCCATTAAGTGGGCACCTGGTCTTTGAGAATCTTCTCTTGAGACCACTCTCTTTGGTTCCACAACTCTTCTGTCCACTTTGTGTGGCCTTGCATTCATGGCTGCATCCACAGTGGCATAAGTGACAAACCCAAAGCCCCTGGAAAGCTTGGTGTTCGGGTCTCTCATTACCACGCAGTCTGTAAGTGTTCCCCCTTCGTCAATATTGCTCCTCAGACTCTCATTAGTTGTTTCAAAGCTCAGCCCTCTGATATAAGAGCATCTGTAGCTATTCAGGCTCCTTGGGAGACTCTGACTTAGATATGAAGGCAGTCGGAAGAGACTGCAGGGCATATCTCTGGCACCTTGCTTCTGTTTGCCTCCTGGCCACCCTGGCATGAGCAGTTTGCCTCCCCCAGACCTCCCACCAGGCACTTTGTGCCTTGAAACCAACATTGTCCACCAGCAGAAAGGAAGGCAATCCTTTTTTAGAATTTACTAATTTTTACAAATGTTTAGCTCTATCCATAAATTTCCTAGTCTATTCCATAAACTTATCTGTTTATTTAGTGTATCACACTATTTTATTTTTTATTTTTTTGGGTTCTAGATATCAACTTTAATAGTTCAAAACAAAAAGTTTAGTAACAAATGTTTAACAAGCACCCATTATAATCACTAAACTATGAATTCAGCATTATTTGTATCTGATCAACTATACAAACATTGTGATTTTTCTTTTGACAAGAAATAGGAGTCCGAAAAACAAAGGAGAAACTACTAAATAAAGATTGAATCTACCAGCCTAGCACCATAATTTCAGTCTTTGAGCTTCCCAATGAGCTGGAAGAAACACATGGGAAGACATGAGGAGCTGAAATTGTGAAGAACAGTTCCTGATTTGGGACCCCATTTTCATGCTGAGGCCACGCAGTCTAGCAAAGACAAACGCTGACACTGGAGACGGCACACAGAAAAGTTTGGGAGCAGAAGGCCAGTGAGGCCTCTGTGGGCAGGAGAGTGGTGTGTACAGAATGCAGCGCTTGCAGCAGCCTCAGGGGGTTTCTTCTTGGCTTCCAGGTCCTTTTTAATCTCTTCAAGTTTTTTAGCCAGGTTTGGTATATCATAGTTCTGAGCCAGGTACATTCCCACCACGTTCCCAAAAGTAAATCCAAGCAGGAACTGGAGCGTGTTGTCAGAGGGGAGAATCGAAAGGCGCAGCCACAGCTACTCTAGTCGCTCCCACACTATTTTAATTATTGTAGTTTCATGTTATATTTTAGTATTGGTTAGTTTCATCTCATTGCTTTGTTGGTCAGAAATCTTTGGCCCTCTTGAATTGCTTATTTGTCATGAAAATTTTAAAATAAATGTATCTAATTCCATCTCCCCCCCCCCACTAAATTCCATTGGTTATTTTACTTGTATTAAATTTATATATTAGCATAGGGGAGTTTATATTTCGTGACGTGAATTCCTCCTATCCAATTTTATCTGTGTATTTGTTCAGATATGTTTCATGCCCTTCACTAATATTTGCTTGTCTTCCATAGGCATTACATTTTCTTATGCTTAATGCCTAATATTTGTTCCCTAATGTAGGTGGGATTTCTTCACCCCCATGCCTATTAACTGCTTGTTTGTGCATATGAAGGTTTTGCATACTGTATATTTATTTTGCATTCAGACATTTTATGGAAGTCTCAATATTTATGACTTTTAGTTGGGTTCTGTAGGTATGGACCATTATTATTTGCATATATTAATAACAGCTATATTTTCAGTTATAAGTTTTTTTCTTCAATATTGGAGTAGGTCAAAGCCTCAAGAATGGTGTTAAGTGACAGTGATGCTGGTGAGAGCTTTGGGTTAGATCTTGAATATCTCCCAGAGAGCCTTTTGTGCAGAGTCAGCATTTGGAAGGCAACTGATGAAACATGGGAAACAGTGCGCATGTGTGGACACAGGTACTGCTGAGGCTGCTACTGCTGAGGCTGGGTGTACCCTTGGGGATGCAAGGGTGGGGTCACTGGGCGTGGCCTGCAGGGCATATCTCTGGCACCTTGCTTCTGTTTGCGTCCTGGCCACCCTGGCAGGGGCAGCTTGCCTCCCCCAGACCTCTCACCATGCACTTTGTGCCTTAAAACCAACTGACCAGCAGCTGTTACCTTGAGCCCAAGTACGTCTCTCCTTTCTAAGTTGTGGGTGTTGAGTATCCTGTGATTATCATCTTATTTTCAATTTTAATAGGCTTGATTCCTTCATTTCTTCATTAAGCATAATGCTGATTTTGGGTTGACATAGATGAATTGTATTATAATGAGGAAATATCTGTATTTCTCATTTAATCAAAAAATATATGTTGGATTATTTCAAGTGCTGCTGCTCCATATTTATGAAGCAAACTGGATTTTTCCCTCAAGTATATTAATACTGGGCGGATTGTCCCCAGGAAGCTGTCTCTTCCAGAGACTTTTATAGAGTAAAGCCATGTGGGGTTAAGGTGGAGAAAATGGGTACTCCCTTAGGTGGACAAGAGGTGGGACCAAACTATGGTCAACCAATGGGATTATAAGCACCATTACTCAGTAATATTGATTAGGCCCAGAACCAAATGGGGTAGTGAATCACGTAGCAAGTGGGCATGAATGTAGAACAGGACTTCATCAGGTAGCCATCCAGTAGTAGTCGGATTAATGATGCTTGGTCTCCCTCAGAATGATGATCGACCTCGGATGCCTATTTTTAGGGAGGCTGGCATTTGCCTGATCTTTGGTCTTTAGGGGCTGATTTTTGAAGTATATTTTTGGATATGTGTGTGCCAGCTTGTTGAATTTTGGTGTCAATACTGTGTGTATCTTATAAGAACATGGAGATGACAGGGATCACACATCCACACACTCACACAGGAGCCAATCTCTGTCACTTGGGAAAAGTGGCACAGGCCTTGGTCACATGCTCATTGGTAGGGTGGGATCAGCTCAATAGGGCTGGTTCCCCAAAGCAAAGTTGGGGCCCATAACCCAAGAAGGGCGGCTCCTCGGTGTCGTGAGCAGGTGCTGTCGCAGTGTAGGCAGCGCTGTTGGTCCTCCGGCTTGTATACTTTAAATACATTCCTGAGGCAGAAGCTTCTCATTAATAGAACCCAGTGCTTTATCAGACATGGACTAATAATTTTGAGACATCTTTTAAGTATGTGTGGGGAGAATTTTCCAATTTATAAGCTACTAATGGAAACTCCTTACATATATGTATATACAAAATTAAGTATTTTGTATGGCATACAAACCAATGCAAGCATTTCTACCATTCTGGAAAATCCAAAGATTAGAGTTTTCTCATAGTACTCTATTAGAAGACTCCAGAATGAATTCAGGAGCACAGAAGGCCTTAAATTGAACCTCCCTCTGCACCAGACACTTAATGTGGATTCCATTTTGGAAAGACTCTATGTTGCAACATGGTACACTTCTCATAAAAAATATAGGAACTAAAAACAGTTATTGAGATTAAAATAATTTTCATGTTCTTGGGATTCTAAAAGATCTGATTTCCATTTGTGGGAAGTTCAAGTGTTTTATGAAATACTTATATGGGGAAGATACACTTCCTTGAAGTTTTTATAGTCAAGATTTCTCATTCAAACCTGTCTAAGATCAAATCAATATGGGAGTGATAATGTAAAAGAGGTTAAGACCATTTCAAACAGTTGTCAGAACTGTGATTTAATTCAAATCAGAACAACCTAGGGGAAAGAAAATGAATGTGACCCTGTTTCAAACAGCATATAGACACTGTTCAGTGGTAATGCAGAATAAGATGACTGGAACATCTATACTAATGCACATAAATGACTAACTATAATAAGAATACTACTAATTACAGGAGTAAGAGAATTATTCTCGTGCTTGTGGCTGTAATGTTAGATCTATACTAGTTGGGGTCATGTTTCCTCTTTTTGAAGATTCTTCAAAGGCTCTTAAAATTGTAGTAAATATCTATGTTTCTGCACTGCCTTTTTGTTCAGTTGACTGTTGGGTCAGCAAGGCTGGAAGTGGAGGAAAGGGACAATGGAAGAGCAGAGAAAGCCTCAGCTGTGACTGGAGGCTTGAGTCTCTTTCTGCTTTTGCTGGCACTCATCTCAGAGTAGTGATTAACTTTCTCATACTTCATCTCCTTTGGAAAAGATCTTCAGAATGCTGTCCCATGTGGACACTCTAAAATTCTACGTTGCAGGGGTAGTAGATATCTTAGAGAGAAAGCAAGTGAGCAAACCAACTAAAATCTGAAACTTGTCCTGGTAATAATGTAAGGGTACTCTGAATGGTTCTGTCTGCCATCTATCTCTTATCTATCTATCTGTCTGTCTGTCTGTCTGTCTGTCTATCTATCTACCTATCTATCTATCATCGCCTATCTTTTTTCAGTACTTGGATAGATTCCAGAGAGCACTGAGCTACATCTCCAGCTCTTTTAAATTTTTATATTTTGAGTGAGAGTCTTGCTAAGTTACCCAGGCTGGCCTTGAACTTGCTATTGTCCTGCCAGCCTCTTATCATGCACCATGTACATTATGCAAACATCATATGTACAAAAATATATCACAGAACATATATCACATAAACATACACATGTATACAATGGTTCCTTGGTATCTATTTGGTATCTATGAGGAATTAGTTTTAGGACTCGCCCTTCTGCAGTGGATGTTAAAATCCATGCCTGTTCAAGATCTTCATGTAAAATAACATAATATTTACATAAAACCTACCTATATTCTCCTGTGTACTTTTAATATCTTTAGGTTACTTATACTACCCAATATAGCGATTATGGTAGGCAAATAGTTGGTACAGTGTACTGGGTTGGAAATAATGGCAAGAGTGTGTCTGTATATTCAGCACACATGATTTTTTCTGTTTGTGGATGTAGAGCTGCGGATATGGAGAGCCTACTGCATATGACGCACACACCACCTTCATGTATGTACTTGTGCATAGGTATCTGTGTCTCTGGATCTCTGACTGCCTCACATGCGGTTTCTAGTCAGTGTCAGGCTGTGCACCAAATCTGTCTCACATGCAGTATTTGCGGACATCAAACTCCACACTGCAGGATGTTGTAGCAGACACAGACATGGGACTCACAGCAGGACTCCTCGGACTCTTCCCTAGGCTTGAATCTTGGCTGTGCCACTTGTCAACTGGGTGACCTTTTACTGACCTTTTTTCACCTTGATTTTGTCTTTAGTTGGGTGCAAGTTGCACAAGTATAGCCCAAGGCACTGGTGTTAGGGTTCAATGAGGTAATATGTAAGATAGACTTATATACTTATATTAGTTCCTGGCCCACTGTAAACAGTCTATGCATCATGACTGCATAGAGCTCTCCCAAGAGCTCTTATAAAGTAGAAATTGCTATCTTTGTGTTATGCAGTATCTAAAGGTCTGAAAGAGCATTTTTTTTTTTTGTGGTTCTTGATAGAATTGTTCTGGCCAGAGAAGGCTGCTTGACACTGCTCCTTGGGGCAGAAACTTATCACCAAGCAATGAGTCAGGGACTGGATTTTAAAGTATTCCATCTTGAAGTAATTCATGCTATTTTCCTTCATATTTCGTTGGCAAAGGCAAATGAAATGGTTGCACCTAACCTCAAGGAGGCAGAACAGTGCAGTCCTGCAAAGAAATTCTTGCAAGGAGAACAGGTTAAAATATTAGTAAACAGCAGAAAGGCCAAACATGCTATCATTCTCCTCAAGTTCCATCTTGTTCTCTTTACTTTATTATTTTATTGGTTGAGATAATTTTACATCTGGTATGAATTGTATTCACTACCAAAATGAGAGCCTGTGACAGATACCTAAAAACTTCCTCTAGCCTTGGAGGGCTGCACTCCCTACAGCTGTGAAATAGTTTCAAGTTCACTTGCCCTTAAGGTGATCCTGACAGATTTTATCACACACTGCTGAAATCAAGATGCATAGCTTGCATATGTGTCCCTTGTTTTACCAATATAGGGTCTCTATCAAATCAGAAAATGAAATGCGTGCTGTGGCTTAAGTGCTCATCCTGTCTGAAACTCACACTTAAGTGTACTTGGCATTATCACAGTGCCAGGAGGAGGGGCCTTTGAAAAGCGAGTAGCCTAGAAAGCTTGTTCTCATGGTGGAAATCATACCTGTACAAAGGAGCCACTGACTGCACTCTCTTGCCTTTCTTTTTCCTCCATGTGCTGATATAGGACCGATGTGACTATTGCTGTTGGATGTTTTGACCATGATAATTGTCAGTCAACAAATTTCTATTTGTTATAAATTCTGCAGTCTGTAGTGTTTTGCTACAGCAGCACAGAATGGACTAAAATATTTGGTTAGGATAGAGAGTTGATCTGTAATTTTGGAATTTGATGAACAAAAGAATGGGTAATGGATCTTCTAGTTTTTATATAAACATATAGACAGTTTTATTGAGACTAATTGATGACAGTTACTATTGATGTGACAGGATAATATATTGGTTGACTTTTGGGGGCCATGCAGATGGTTGGAAACTGTCCACCAACTACCAAATTGACCATTAATGTACACAAAATAATAGTAATAATATCTGAGAGAGATAATAGTAAGAATATACTTGCTCACTGCTTGGCACAAGAATGTTTTGGAGCCAGGATACACAAACCCGTGTTCCATGGTTGAAAACCAACCACCTGGATTTACTACAAGCTGGAATATTTAGTCTTCTTTTTAGAGTGGAGAAAAAAATGAAATGGTCTTATTTTGGTTTTGCCATGATATGCTTTTTAAAGATCAAGAGCAGAGAGAACCAATTCTGAAAAAGGGGACATTATCTTCAACATTCAGAAATTACTGTCCAGGAAATAAATCTATGCTTAAGTTCTATTTCAAGTATTATGCAATTCACAATCAGAGGGGTTGCTTAGGCAAAATAGGATAAACTGAATTGTGATTTTCGGTAGCCCACAACCTTATTTTACAGATCCCTCTGCTTCATTTGTGATGGACAGGAGTAGCGGTATCATTCATTAGTCTAGGACTTGAAATAGGAGTTTCAGGGGTAAATGGAGCCTGGCACCACCAGATAAGCACGAGGCTGGTGCCAGCAGAGGGTGCTGGTGTGGCACACAAGCTTTTTTTTTTTTTTTTAACGAGGCGGTATCAGATAATCTAAGACAGCAGCTGTGCTGGGGTGTGTGAGAGCTACTCAAATTCACTCGGAGGTATGAATTACCCCCGCTGCATGCAGACCCTCTGCATTGTGTGTGGGCCGGTGGTCATATAAATTTTAGGCACCTCCTGGTATTTGACATTTGCTTCTGTGTCTGAGCAGGGCCGGTAGAGGCCCAGCAGTCTAATGCTGGTTTCCACAGAAGGACTTTTAGCAGCTCCTGGCTGCTCATCTGCAGCAACCAAAAGCACCACGCAGAATCCCTAGTTTCTTATTTGTCCAGGTTCTGCAAATTTACTTTGGTGTTTCTTAAAAATTGCGCCCAAACGGTCAATTTAAGGGAATCACTCTTTCTTTCTTTCTTTCTTCCTTTCTTTCTTTCTTTTTTTTTTTTTTCTCACGTGGCCCCCTTAAAAACAATGTGATAGAGTGCTGTGTGCCGGCGTCCAGCGGCGCCTATTCTCTCTCGACTGCTCGCAGATGACGCGCTTCGCCCTCACCGTAATCCGGCATGGAGAAACAAGACTTAACAAGGAGAAAGTACTTCAAGGACAAGGTGTGGACGAGCCGCTTTCTGAGACTGGGTTCAAGGAGGCAGCTGCGGCCGGGAACTTTTTGAAAAATGTGTTGTTCACGCATGTGTTTTCCAGTGACCTCACCAGGACAAGGCAGACTATCCATGGGATTTTGGAGAAAAGCAAATTTTGCAAAGACATGACAATAGCATACGATTCAAGACTTCGTGAAAGGAAATATGGGGTTGCCGAAGGCAAGCCACTGAGTGAGCTGCGGGCCATGGCCAAGGCTGAGGGAAAGGAGTGCCCTGTGTTCACGCCTCCCGGAGGGGAGACACTCGACCAGGTAAAAATGCGTGGAAAAGATTTCTTTGGCTTTCTTTGTCAACTAATCCTAAAAGAAGCGGGTCAGAAAGAACCGCTTTCCCCAGAAGTCCCAGGCAGCTGTCTGGAATCTTCTTTGGAAGAGGTATTTCCTTTAGGAAACAACTGCAGCGCTGAGTGCCCCGTGGCCTGCAGCCGTCCAGGACTGGCCGCCAGCGTCCTAGTGGTGAGCCACGGGGCCTACATGAGGAGCCTATTTGGCTACTTTCTGACCGACCTGAAGGGCTCCTTGCCGGCCACTCTGAACGGATCGGAACTCGCGGCCGTCAGCCCCAACACTGGGATCAGCCTCTTCATTGTAGACTTGAAGGAAGGAGAAGAGCCTGAGGTCCACTGTGTCTGCATGAACCTGCGGGACCACCTCAATGGGGGCAACTGAGGGTGCCGGGCCCAGCCACGCCTCAATCTGAGCGGCTGAGGGCTGCCAGGAACACCCTGGGCTCGCCTCAGTTCTGTCCTCTGTTGTGCTGATTTGGAAACAGGGAAAAATCAACCTGTGAACCTCAACCCCAGACAGTGCTGGAAAGCCATTTTGTATTGATTTGATTTGCACAAGTGCTATTTGCCTTATCCAGAGTAACTTTACTTCCCTACTTGGTCATGTCTCTGCATTGTCAGTGGACACGGGAGCTCAGCATTGCAGTTGGGGACTGATCGCCTTGTCACTGCATGTTTCCCCTTTTTTAAACGTTTATGTATTTTTTGATGCTGTGCTCATATATATTCACTGCTGGGAAAATATGGTATGCTTTTTGCATCTCATCCAGTGCCTCAAAAAGGAGCTCCCTGTAATTGACACTGCATATTTATAGCAATTGTGTTGTATTTAAAAATTTCTTTAAAGAAAATATTCTCCCTGTTATAAGTTATTGAAAATAAAACAATAAAAGAACACTAAATGTTTTATTTAAAAAAAAAAAAAAACAAAAAAACCCAATGTGATAAGGAAAGGGCAGCCTATAAAGGCAGAGCCTGTGAAAAGTCAGGCCGGGGAAGACAAAGCCGGCTTATGGTGTTCAGTGGAGCTGGACCTCGCTGGCCGTCGCAGCAGGAGCAGCTTAAGTACGGCGCTCAGAAGAGTCCCGCTTCCCCAAGTAGGTCACAGTGAATACTACTTTTCACGCTAAGTTCCCGTGTAAATCCTGCGCTGGCAGAGCCTTTTCAAACCTGCACTTCCGAACTGTTCTGACCGCATTCTGAGCTGGAAATCAAATGACCCATTGGGGTCCGGTCCAGTATGTCTGGGCCTCAGTTTCCTCCTCTGTTTAACATTACTGGGCACTCTCATCCCGAGGCCTCTCCCTTGTCCCACATGCTACAGCGGCCAGACATCTCTGAGCTGCGCTGCCCCGGGCCGGCGAGCTCAGATTGCTCGGTCAGCACCAAGGACAGGGCCTTGGGTCCAAACTCAAGGTCGCTTCCAAGCCAGCAGCGCGCAGGAGCGAGGGTCAAGGCGCTGAGTTCCGTGTGGGGAGGGGGAGAGCTGAGGGTCCGCGACCTGGGGGATAAATGTCGGGTGCCGTGGGAGGTGGGGTGAGGCTGGCCAGGCCTGGAGAACGAGGTCAGGCGGGTGCCCGTTGCGCTCTCGCAGATTTTGCTCCCAGAGGCGGCGCGTGGCTCCCGATTGCGTGGACCTCTCCAGCCTCTTTGTAGTCGGAGCGTCGCTGAGCTTCCGGGCCAGACCGTGCCGCCACCCCTGCGCCCCCTGGGCTTCCAAGGACCATACCGGAGACTCGGATCCCTCAGACCCGGGCCCTGGGCCGCCTTCCAGTGATCCCGCCTCCAGGTCTTCGCGGCGGAAGGGCTCCGGCTCTGGGTCCTCCCGCCCGGCGCCCCACCCCCTCCGGCCCCGCCCCTCCGGCCCCGCCTGCGGTTGCCCGGGGAACCACGGTTCCCCGCAGCTGCAGGAGGCGCCCGGCAGCGCCGAGCAGCCCCAGACGACGCCGCTGCCTCCGCTGCCTCCGCTGCCTCCGCTGCGTCCGCGCCCCGGCTCCGACTCCTGCTCGCGCGCCCTCCCGGCCGGCCATGCCTCCCCGTCGCGTCCCGGAGCACCGCGCGCCTCTGCTGCCCGCGCTGGCCCTGCTGCCGCTGCTGCTTGGTGCTGGGCCCCGAGGCTGCTGCCTGGCCAGCCCGGTGCCCACCGCGCCCCTGCCCGCCCCGGGACCGTGCGCCGCGCAGCCCTGCCGGAACGGGGGCGTGTGCACCCCGCGCCAGCTTCCCGAGCAAGAGCAACCGGCCCCCGCCGGCGAGCCCGGTTACAACTGCACCTGCCCACCTGGGGTCTCGGGCAGCGACTGCCAGGTGAGTGGACGCCCCGGGCTCGGGGCGAAGTGCTGGCCGGGCACACTCTGCCTCGCCTCCTCCGGCCGCTGCCGCTGGGAGCGTCCCCGGCGCATCTGACACCAGCTCTTGCCACTTGAAGAAGCGGGTAGATCCGTCCTCATCACCAGCGAGGACGCCGACCCTGCAGGTGCCGCTGCCCTTGCCCATCCTAGTGTCCTAGCAATGTCATTCCAGGCTCTCGGGAGTCGGCGGCCACTTCGGCCTCGGCACTCCTGGCACGACCGCAGGCCCGTGAGTGGCGCGCCCTTCCCGGTCCAGGAGGAGCCACCTTTCTCTGCCTGAGAGCGGGCTTGGTGCCGCCAAGATGCTAGGCACGGGACCGGGCTCCACGAGCCCAAGGCGGTGTTTAGGGTTCAGCCACCCTGTCCTCTTGGACCTTGCGCATGTCGAGGGTGCACGATGTGGAAGGCACGTGACTGTGGGCCCGCTTTGGGCTCCCCCAGCCCTTCCGGAGCGCAGGATGGGTTGTTGGAGCAGCCCGAGCCATCAGAAGGGGCGTTCGCCTGCCGGCAGGGTCACCCTCCTGGCCGGACGTCCTCGGGCGCACGACTCGGGGCGGCAGCCAGGGCTCAGGCAGGGCACTGGGACGATTCCAGGAAGTGCGCGGTGACGGGAGGGAAGGGAGGTGGCTAGGCTAGCAGCCGCCCTTGCATTTAGGATTTCCAGGAGGATTTGACAGATAACGACAAATGCGGTTCTTACAAGTACACTAAAGCTCAATGAAATCTGGTAACATTTTCAAGGGGCGCATTATTGGGGTCGCGTATGTAACGACGAGGTGTTAAGTCTCTAGTATACCGTGACAGATGAACAACTGGTCGACCTGAAGTCCTCGAGTTAAACCACGTGAATGTGGAACATGGTGGAGGAGCTGTGTCTTACATATTTGGTATGCTGCTTGAAGAGTTACTTTGAGAATGCTCAGATGAGTTCTTTCAAACGAAAGAAAAAAAGAAAAAAAGGCTTCCTTTTCAACCACAGGCTTTACTTTCAAAAAGTAATGTTAAAAATCTTGACCTTGGTAGAAGTTTTGCAGTTTACCTAAAATCGTTTTTTCTTTAATAACAAATGATGAGCTCAAATTGGTTTCATTAAGCTTCAATCCCTTTGTGGGAGATGATAGTGGTGGTGGCAGTGGTGACGGTGAGTTGTGGGGTGGAGACATCTGGAGTAGCTTTGGGGCAGGACAGCTCTTAGGGAGAAATGCTGGAAGAGCCATCCTTCCTGCCCATTAGAGCAAAGGCTTGATTTACAAAGAGGAGAGTAACTACCAATTAAGCATCAGAGAATTACCCATACTAATTTGCCCTGCAAGGTGAGTTGCCCAAATGCTTTTACCAAACTGCTTTTACATACATGTATGAAGTCCTCCCTTGTAAGAAATAGTTCACTTAGACCCAGGGCATGGTGGGAAGAGATGGAGAGAAGAGGAGAGAGCTTACATCAACTTAGGTAAATGAAAAGGAAGGGTGGGCATTGAGAATTTAACGTAACTCTGAGAATTTTTTTTTTGGTAACTCCAAAATAAAATTTAAAAAATCTTCAAGAAAGAAAAAGAGCTCTATAGTGCTCTCCAGAAATGAATGATAGAGAAGTATAAATAAATTTGTCCTAATAGTGATTTGATATATAAGGTCATTTATTCAGAAGAAACATGGACTAACACATAAGCATTGCAAAAATCACCAGTGAGGAACAGGTTGGATTTCCTGGGTGGTTCCCATTCTCAGCAAGCTTAACTGGGTGGACACTGCCCACCTGAGCATAGCAATACAATCCTGAGATACAAGCAAGAGCACATGAAGGAGTTGGAATTCTAATAGGAAGACTTAGCAAATTTAGGACCTGATCAGATTGCTTATGCAGAAGAACTCATAGGCTTATGAGAGCTCAAAGCCCTTAAAAATTGATTCCTGATTAATTTAATTTAATCTTCCATGAGCTTGCAGTAAGACTCAAGACTCTCCTTTTCTATGGGAACAGAAAACAAAGCAGAAAACAATACCATGGAAGACAATCTCAATAGAGCAGCAAGAGAGAGAAAGACAAAACAAAACAGCACAACAAGAACAACAAAAACCTACATGCACTCAGCTAGAGATGGATGGTAGCTGTCACCCACAGTGTGGTTGCTGAAGCAGAACCTGATGTGCTCGGGAGAGACTGGAAATAGAATTGTACCTGTTTGTGAAGAGACTCAAACTGAATGTCAGCTCTCCAACTTCAAAGACAATGCTGCTAGCGGTGGCAATGTTAAAAGCCCTCAAGTTTCATTTTGTGTAAAGAAATGTGAGAAAGTCCCTAAGCCCTACCTTGGGTTTCAGTAGACTAAGGCTGTTTCTGGCCTTCCTTTGAACCTATGGGGTCTGAGTGACACACGGGAGTTCGTTCCCGGAAGGGTCCTGCAAATCTGACTTCACACAGGCTCCAGTTAAACCTGCTGTGACAGGGATGGGCCCCCACTGGGTCTGGTACCTATCTTCATCATGAAGACACTGACTCCATTTTTTGCAGTTTGGCTTCTGACAGCTTTTAAGGCTCCCGCTTCCCATCTAGGCAAACTGATGTAAGACCCCCCTACACCCTGTCCTGCTTTTACTGAGGGGGTCACATAATGCCTCCTCTGCCCTGCAGCTGCGACCCCATCCTCTAACCAGGTCACTTGTCAGGCTGCCTCCTTGGGCTTCCCTCATTTCAGGCTATTAGGATGCTAGGTCTTGGGGCCCAGGGAGTTGGCTCAGTGGAATAAGTGCTTCCCTGGCAGTGCAAGGGCCTGAGTTCAATCCCTGGCGCCAAAGGGAGGAAAAAAAAAGATACCTGCTTTTTGGAGAAGGCATCTTGTCACAGCAAAAGCAAATGGACACTAAATGAATGAAATAGAAAATGTCTTTGGGTAGGTTGGAAACCTTCACTTTTCAATGCTGAGGTTGCTCTTTTTCTTCTGGTCCACATGGGGGCCGGCAGGTCTCAGAGTGGAAGCAGCTGGGCCAGTTTTTCCTTTCTGGTGAGGGAGGCAGGAGCTCCTCTTTTCTCTTGGTTCCTGCCACCAAAGGTGAGAATTATTTTAATTGCACTATTTGTGCAGCTTATCTTATTTTAATGAAATGATTCTTTGCCAAATATGCAAGCAGTCAGACACCTGTTTATGCTTTTCATCTTGTTTCCTGAGGATTTTATCCTTCGAAATTATGTTAAAAATGTGTCGATTTCTGCACTTGAAGGAAGAAGAAACGCTGGTGGAGCTGCTTTTCATGCAAGTTAATTTTATTCATTAAGTTGATTCTATAATCCTCTCTTCTGGTAAAATGTGCTAACTTGAAACAAAGGTTCTGTTTTAGAGGAGCCCAGTTTTGATTGAGATTTTTCTCATAAGCAGCCAAAAAGAAATCTACCTCTTTGCGTGGTATTAGACTTCTCTATTGGACTTTAAACACACATATGCACATGCACACACATACACACATGCACACACACACATGCACACACAATGCATGCACACATGTGCACACACATGGACACACATGACACACATGCACACACAACATGCACATGTTCACACATGCACACACATGTGGACACACATGCACTCACACCTACCCACATGTACACACACATGCACACACACATAGACACTCACACACATACACACACCGCATTGTGCTCTGTGCAAAATGTTAATTATCTGCTCCTACATAAAAAGTCATTGCCTCTTTCTCTGGCTTTTCTATTAATCTTTTGTGACTCCGAGTTATTGACTATATCTGGATCTCAATGTTTCTATCTCTAAAATGGACTGATAATGCTGACAGAAATGGTACAATCACAAGTGAGAATGTCATACAGTTTTTTTCCCCCATAAGTAGAAGGAATGCAAGAATGAATTTTAAAACATTTTGGAAAAAAGTCAAAATTTACACAAATACAAGGTTTACCAAGAAAAGGATTATATTTTTTCTGTATAAAGTATGATTACACCAATTTATTTGCTGCTTTTGTTCAATGAGCAGCATCAATCTTTTCTTTTTACTAAGATGAGTGTGCTATAGCATAAGTTTTTAAAATGATAAATTATATTAAAACTTTTGTATGTGCCCAGCTCTTTTTCTGTGAAATAACTGATTTCTCATAAAAATGAAATGAAAGGAAAAAGATATGTCAAAGTCATTGTCACAATTTTTAGAAAGGGAGACAGTTAATTTTCTGGGTTATTAGAAACGATTTTCTTATTTTGTCTGTGGTATTCTTGGTGTGTCCTTAGGAAACATCACCTTCTAGCTGGACTGCCTGACAAAAGCTCACCATTGTCTTCTTTGCTCTCGCGTCTTGTGTGACATGGTGCCATCTGAGCTGCTTTTGTTTATGTCCTCGCTTCACAAGCATGGGATGGGAAAGAAAACCTAGCCTGAGGTTGAAGGGCATTTGAGTCAGGAAGCAGCACACCGAGCTGTATTTTTAGATAGCCTGAGCAACTCAGATGGTGGTGTGGCCAGAGCTGTGAGCCGGGGGGAGCCAAACAGAAAGACCTGTCATGGGGCAAAGTTTCCGAGATGCTTGTCTGTCTGTTTCATCTACACTGTGCTCATCTCTGGCCACTTGCTGGAATAAATGTCTGAGCCCTACTGT
This sequence comes from Ctenomys sociabilis, assembly GCA_004027165.1. Taxonomy (NCBI): domain Eukaryota; kingdom Metazoa; phylum Chordata; class Mammalia; order Rodentia; family Ctenomyidae; genus Ctenomys; species Ctenomys sociabilis. Next base: position 34,658 of record PVKA01002845.1, read on the forward strand.
CTCCTTCTCCCTCTGATCCTGACTTAACTGGCCTAGTGTGGGGTCTGGGCATGGGCAAGTTTGTACTGTTCTCCAGATGGTTCTTCTGTATCTGCAAGGTGGAGAAGACCTTCTGGACTCTGTCATTTCCCCTGCCTGCCAGCACTTTGGGGGGAGGGGAGAGAGAGAGAGAGAGAGAGAGAGAGAGAGACAGACAGACAGACAGACAGACAGACAGAGACAGACAGACAGAGACAGACAGAGAAACATACTGAGACAGAGAGAGACAGAGACAGAGAGAGACAGAGACAGAGAGAGAAACATACTGACACAGAAAGAGAGAGAGAGAGAGAGAGAGAGAGAGACAGAGAGAGAGTCACACTCCCTTTTGGTTATTCTTCCCTAAAAGGTGTCCTGTTTCACATCCAGGAATTCTGGACATCCTTGGTGGGTAGTATAGGTTTTATTTATATCTCCAAAGTTAACTCAAAGTGGAAGCAGTGGGCCCCAGATTGGAACCTGACTCTCCAGGCCTCTTCTAATAAGTGACATTTTCTGTGGCTCACCCATGAAGATGGGATTCCGATGTCACCCTTGCTGATGGCTGAGGCTTAGAGGAGTGTCTATCTACCCAACGCCTCGCTCCTTGAGACACCTGCAGAAGAGGCTCCCTTGTGTTTTCTCTCTGTCTCCTAGACGGGGTGAGTGTGTGGAATGGTAAGAATCCCGTGAGCAGCATGTGTACTGGCAGTCAGGATGCTACGCGCTCACTAACTGTTCTCATCTGAACTTGCTGATTGTTTCCAGCGAACAGTCGCGACATGAAGCTTATATCCCTGTCTTCAAGAGAAGCCCCCTGCTCTTCTGGCCAAAGCAGCTCTGCTCCAGGCCGAGTAACAGCAGATGGGCAGCCTTCTGGGCTGATTTATTGTATTTTAGGATGGCCTCAAGGTGCATCCACTTACCTAGGAATGTCTCAAGCTTATCCTTCTTTATGGCCGAGTGCTACTCCACTGCATAACCCCCTTATCTTTATTCATCAGTTAATGTGCCTTCGGGCTGTTTTAAAATTCACTTGTTACGAAGTGGGCTGCTATGAACATGGGGGCGCATGTAATATGGTGGATGAAAATATGCAGCTCGTTGAAATGGCGAATTTTGCAAAAGAGAAAGTTTATTCATGAGGTGGCCCTGTGCGGAGGTAGGGGAGCAAGTCTTAAGTACTGCTCAAGGAGAGGGTTCGGGGGAATTTATGGGGTGAGGCATGGGAAGAGGCGACTGGAGGTTAGGAAGTGACGGGTGGTCTGTGTGCGTGTAAGCAGCTATCACCATGGCCGTCACAACCCGAGCACCACAGATGCTGTTTATTACAATGGCTTAGATCTAAAATGTCCTCACAAATATCATATGTCCAGTGGTTGGGCCTGATTGGGGTCTCTGGAGGTACTTGGAAGGGTCTATTTTTGTCCCCGGCTCCTCTGAAGCTTCTCCTCCCGCTTCCTGGCTGGAGCTGTCTCCCTCTGCCCCGCCCTTCTACCTCGAGGTGACAGCCTTGGAGCCAGCTGGCTGTGGACTGGGCTCCCCGGAAGCCTGAGCCCCACAGACCTGTCTTCCTTCAAGTGTGGGCAGTAGGCATTATGCTCCAGTGAGGGGCAGCCTAATACATCTATGCCTCTACAACTGGTGAATTTTAGGGCCAACTGAAGGCAAGTAACTAGGATCGGGTGAAGAGGCTCACTGTGACAGGGACTGCTCAGGTTTTCCTTTTGTTTCAGTAGGCGAAGCTTCATAAACATTGCTGAATAAATCATCGGTCTCAGTGGGGTGCAGCTGTGGACACCAGAAGGACTCTGGGCCCCCAAGGACAGATCTAGAGCACATGGGGAGGGACCGTGCTGAGGTGGAGGAGAAGTACATGAAGACCCCTCATTTGTTTAGTAATGTCCTCTAGTGCCAGGCTCTGTTCTGGCAAATATGACAGTAATTTCCCAAGGGATCTTTTGCAGCAGTGTTGGCTTTTACACTTCAAAGAAAACTTTCTTTGGGCCAGGGAGATGGCTCAGTGGAATAAGCACTTCCCTGGCAAGCACAAGGGCTGAATTCAATCCCTGGTTCTGAAAAAAAAAAAAAAAAAAAGAAAGAAAAGAAAAGAAAACTTTCTTACAAAAATACCCTCCCTCTGGGTGTGGTAGTGCATAATCCCAACACTCAGGAGGCTGATACAAGAGGACTGCAGCAAGTTTGAGGCCAGCCTGGGCTAGAGTGAGCTCAAAAAACAAAACAAAACAAAATAAAACAAATATACCTTACTAATGAGCTAAATCAGGGATTGACAAAATATTACTTATCTCTCCCCTCCTCCCTTCTAGATAAGCAGAGCTTTAACATATTTGAAGCAGTTAAAAAATCAAAATAAGGATAATTTTTTAAAAATTTCAGAATTTCATAACACAATGATAGGAGAGTAACAAGAGTTAATACATTGCATACTGTCATTTTCAAAGTAGTTACTCAGAGAACAAGACTTGGGCATCAAAAATTATCCAGTTGATGTGAAACAAGAGATTCTGATAGTATTAGCTACCATGTATTTTACTCTTTTTTCCCTTCTTTTCTCCTTCCCCCAATTCCTTTATCCTTTTAAACAATTACCTCCCAATTCACAGTATCTTTTATATATTCTAGACCTTATTTACTTTTTCAGTTTCTCATACCAGCGAGACATGTGTAAATCTGATTTATTTTAACTTATGGTATGGTCTCAAGTTGCGTCCATTTATCTATGAAAATATCAAGTTTATCCTTTTTTATGGATGAGTAGTATTCTATTGTATGAAATACCTTATCTTTTTTGTCTATACTTTGGTTGATGGGTATTTCGGATTTTCCCAAGATTTACCTATTAATAGGTAGGTCAAGTAGGATTCTAATCCTAGCTTTTTAAGGAATCTTCACACTGATTTCCATAGTAGCTTCATCAGTTTGCACTCCCTCCAACAGTGGAGAAAGGTTCCTTTTTTATCACAGCCTCTCTAGCATTTGTTATCAGTGGATTTCTTAATGATAGCCATTCTTTCTGGGTGAGATGAAATCTCAGTCTTGTTTTAATTTGCATCTCTTGAATGACCAATGATGTTGAACATTTTTTTCATGTATTTATTTGTCATTTGTAGTTTTTCATTTGTAAAGTCTGTATTTATCTCAGGTACCCATTTTTGGATTGAATCTTTGAATTTGAGGGCCTGATTTTTTAAAAAATAATTCTTTATGTGTGGTTCTGCATAGAAGCCCTTTGTCTGAGGGACCAGTTGGCTCTCATTTTTTCCCAACTCGTGGGTTATCTTTTCACTCTGTTGGAGATTTTCTTTGATGTCCAAAAGTTGTTTTTTTTTGGCAGAACCAGGGATTGAACTCAGGCCCTTGCACTTGCCAGGGAAGCGCTTATTCCACTGAGCCATCTCCCCAGCCCCACAAAAGCTCTTTAATAAGATGAGATCCTAGTTGTTAATTCTTTGAAGTATTTCCTGTGCAGTCTGGGTTTTGTTCACAACTGTTCACTTACACCTATGTCTTGAGGTTTTCTATCTCTTTTTCTTCCAGTACGTTTATTTTTTTCTGTTGTAATATTTAAATCTTTGTTCCATTTTCACTTTACTCTAGTATGGCCATGTTCCCAATGTTGCTTCTCCCTATCTATGAGCAAAGGGCATCTTTACATTTTCTAAAATTCTCTTCAATTTTTTAGAGTTCTGAATTTCTAATATGTAGATCTTTTACTTCCATTGTTGGATTTATTCCTAAGTATTCCCCCCATTTTTTTTTTTTTTGGATTCTTTCGGGAAAGGTTGTTTCCCTAATTCTTCCCTCACTGAGTTTGTTGCTTGTGTATAAGAATGCTATTGATTTTTGATTTTTAATTTTGTATTCAGCTATGATGCTGAATTTGCTTATTAAGTATAGAGGTGTTTTAGTGAAGGTTTTGGGGTATTTTATGTGGAGGTGTTGTTATCTGCAAATAATGATAATTTAAATTCTTCCTTTCCTAGCTTTACTCCTTTCATTCCTCTCTCTTGTCTGATTGCTATGGCTAATGTTCCCAGAACTATATTGGGAAGGAGTGGTGATAATGAGTATCTTTTTCTTGTCGCTGCTTTGAAAGTTTTCACCTTTTGTCTATTTAGTATGATGTTGGCTTTTGGTTTGTCATAGATGGATTTTATCAGATTGAGATAAAGACCATATGTTCAGATGTTCTGTAGGTTTTTTTTTTTTTTTTAAATCATGAACGAATGTTGGACTTTGTGAAAAGGTTTTTCTTTGTTTTGCAGCTCTTGAGATAATCATGTGATTTTGCCTTTGGTTCTATTGATATGGTGTATTACTTTTATTCATTTCCATATGCTGAGCCATCTCTGCATTTCTGGGATGAATTTCATTCATATTGTGTATAATATTCTTGATAGTTTGCTGCATTCGGTTTGCTAGTATCTTACTGAAGATTTTTGCATCTATGTCTATTAGGGAGATTGACCTGCAGTTTTCTTTTTTGGTTTAATCTTTCTCTGGTTTAGGTATCAGAATAATATTTGCCTCCAGGAATGAGTTAAGGAGCATTGCTTCCTTCTCACGATCATTAACGTATTTGAGGAGTATTGGCATTAAATGTTCTTTAAATTTTTTGTAGAATTCATCAGTGAATCCATCAGTATCTGAACCTTTTTTTTTTTGTTGATAAGTTTTCAATTGTAGTTTCAGTTTCATTAACTTTTTGTATCATTTTATTTAGCTTTCGTGATTCATACATTTTGTCTGTGTTTTTTGTCCTATGAGAGTAAAGATTTGATTTTTGGAATTTCTTCATGATCAGTAGCAATTTTACTCTTCTCATTCCTCAATGCATGAGTTTGAGTCTTTGCTTTTTTGATAAGGTTGGCTAAGGCATTATCAATTTTATTTGTTCTTTCAAAAATTCTTTGATTTATTAATTCTTCTTTGCATTCTTTTCTTAGTTCTGTGTTAATTTCTGCTCTGATTCTTACAATTTGGTCCCTTGTAGGGGCTTTGGGCTTGATTTGCTCTTCTTTTTCTAGAAGATTAAGGTATAACATTAGGTTGTTTTATTTGTACTTGTTCTATTTTCATGATACGAGAATTCACTGCTATAAATTTCTCTCTGAGGACTGCTTTCATTGCATCCTACAGGTTTTGGTATGTTATATTTTCATTTTCATTTAATTGTAGATTTTTAAAAATTTCTTCTTTAACTTCATCTGTGACCCATTGCTTATTCAGGGGGGTATTATTTAGTTTCCATATGGTTATGGAGTTTTTGTGGTTTCTTTTGCCATTAACTTCCTATTTCCTTGCACTATGGTCAGAAAATATGCATAGGATAATTTCAGGTCCTTTGTATTTACTTAAGCATGTTCTATGAGCTAGTATATGGTCTATATTAGAGAATATCCTGTGTGCAGCAGAGAAGAATAGTTTATTCTGATGTTGGATGGAGCACTCTAAAAACATCTACTAAGTCCATTTGTTCACAGGTTTGATTCAGTTTTGATATTTCTTTGTTGAATTTTTTGTCTAGTTGATCTATCTGTTTGTAACAATGGGGAGCTATGGTCCCTGGTACAATTGTAACCAGGTCCCAGGGCCATAACTGTACAACTGTGTTATTGCTTATTTGATTTTTCATGTCTATTAATACTTGTGTGATTTATTTGTGTGCTCCTACATATATTTAAGGTTGATATTTTTTATTCTTGAAGTTCTAACAAGTATGTAGTAACCTTCTTTATATCTTTTGATCACTCTTGGTATGAATTTCATATTACCTTCAACAAGATAGAAACACTTGCTTTTTTTTCTAGGTTCCTGTTGCATGTGTTATTGTATTATTGATCCATTTTTCCACTCTTTTTTTTTTTTGATTGGTGAATTGAGGCCATTTATAATGGTGCTAATAACAGATACATATATTGTCTTATCTTCATCATGTAATTTTAGTGCTATTGATTCCCTATTTTTCCCCTCTGTTTAATTGCCTGTCCTGCTTGGTGGTTTCCTTTTGTTGTTGTTCTTGGAATTGTAATCATTTTCATCTCTACCTAGAATATCTTTCAGTATACTTTATAGGGTTGGTTTGGCAATCACGAATTTCTTCACTTGTTTTTTGTCATGGAATGTCTTATTTTTCCATTAATTCTGAATGATAATTTTGTAGGGATATCAATCTCGGTTGGAAGTTGTTTTCATCAGGACATGAAATACCTCACTCCAACCTTTTCTTGACTTGAGGGTTTGTGTTGAAAAGTTGGCTATGATTCTGATGGGCTTTCCTTCATATGTGTTCTTTTCTCTAATAGCTTTTAATGTTCTGTTTTTGTGTTGAGTTTTGGGAATGTTGATTATTATATGTCTGGGCTTAGATTTATTCTGGTTATTGGCTATTTGGAGTTCTATATGCCTCATTTATCTGTATGTCAGATTCTGTTCCCATACTTGGGAATTTGCTGCAATGTCTTGTACAAATAAGTCTTTTTATATCATTTGAGTTGACTCCTTGTTTTTCTTTTCTCTACTTTTTTTTGGTGGAACCAGGGATTGAACTCAGGCCCTTGTGCTTGCCAGGGAAGTGCTTATTCCACTGAGCCATCTGCCTGGACCCAACTCCTGGTTTTCATTGACACCTGTCAGTCTTGTTTCTATTTGCATCATTTTGAAACAGTTGAATTGTTATTTCCCAATCCACTGTTATTTTTAAAAGATCTTTTCTTTCATAATCACTAGCCATAATCATGTCTTGAAGGTCTGAAAATGTATCTTCAGTTTGATTCAAGGTTTTTTTTTTTTTCATATTTCAGTGGAATTTTTAATTTCCTCAATATCTCTTTGAATCTGTTTCATGCATTCTATTTTTCCCTATATTGTTCATCCAAGGTTTCCATCATTTTCCTATGCTCTTCTATTTAAAAAAATTCATATCTACTCTAGATGTGCAAAGAAATTCCTTAATTATGCTTGTCATTTTTTAAAACTGGGAGATTATTTTTGATTTGATTTCTTGTATAGCCTCCTGATTTGTGTCTTCAGCTGGTATCATTTCCAAAATTTCAGGTGTGTGCCTTACATTTTCCTATATCTTGATGTCTTTTAGACTTGTTTTGGGTGGACAGGAGTTCTCATATTGCATTTTGCTTCTGCACCTTGTCATTTCTGTTTAAAAAATTTTTTTTCTGTGTTGATCTTTGTAAGATTTTGTAGTAGGTAGCTATAATACTTATATCAGAACCACTCAAGGAAAATTGCTTTCTTCAAGGATATCTTCTCTGTCTAGGAGGTTCTTAGTTTATGTCTGTCCCAAGATTCTACTTAATTAATTTAGCATCAGATGTTGGTATCTGTTTTGTTTAGTCCCTAGTTCTTTGGTTTTGGGACATGATGAGATTGTTACTCCAGAGTATCCCAGTATTGTTACAGAAGGAAAAACAACTGATTACAACTGGTATGATACCCTAGCTAAAGCACTAAATTTTGTAGTAACAACAGCATCAAGCACAGTTTAGGACCTGACAAACTGTGGTAACTATTAATTTTGTACATTGAACCTTATATAACAGTTATATAACAAAACCTTTTTTTTTTCTGTATTTTTAGGGAAAGGTCTACAGGGTATTCAGGGTCTCACTACTAGATCAGGCTCATACTAACTTGACTATTTACGGCCTCCCAAGAGCTGGGATTATAGGTGTGTACCACCATGCCCAGTCTAACAAAACCAATCTTACATTGGGAATTTGTACACAAAATGTTTCCTCTTGGTAGAGTGGCTTTACCCTGTGGTAGAAAAATTTATGGAGAATAGCATATAAAACAAAGTTACCTGGTCAAGCATTGGCCGTGACTCATCCACATGGATGACACAGACAAAGGAACTACAGAATAATGTACAGGACTACAAGATAAATCCTGAGAGGACTTCACTGACCACATAGGAAATATAAAGCTCATGTGTTGGTATATAAGTCTTGATCTATCTAGGTCTTAACCATCCAGCAGAAAAGTATAAAAATGAAGTATACATCGTGGGGCCATAATATTAAGCTGAGCTGTAAATGGCTATGGTTGACAATTTCTTTGAATAACTCACTATTGTTGTAGAATGCTGGACTGTGTTGGATTGTGGTGTCGAGTTCAAGCACCTAAGTTAGTTGAATGACAATGGAGTGCCCACCTTTGACAGGTGTAGACAAAGAAAGGGGTGTAGAAAGAAAAAATCATGATGTGTGTGTATAGACAGTACAGTTGGGCTAGATAACGCTGTGCTTCTACATAATCCTATGAGAGGCAAGATCTGCACTAATGGTGGTTGGACAGGATATTATGTCGGATTCTAGTACTATGGTCATCCACTAGGAAAATAATTATTGAATTTTTGACATAATTCAGGTATAAAAAACAAGATAAGTAAGCAGCTACACTCTTAATTCACTGATAAGAGATATCTGCTAAAATAATATCTGCAAATATAATATCATGTATGCACCTTGTACAATACCAAAACATTATGAAAACAGTTTGCAATGTATTAATTTATCGAATCTGTATTGTTAAGATGTCTTGAAACTGTCTGATTGACATTTGTAATTCAATAAAATAAAAAAAAATAAAATAAAGTTACCTAAAAGGCAAAAGATTTATACGATCTGAAGAGAAGCCAGAGTATAAAGTTACCTAAAAAAGAAGTAGAAACACAGCTTTGAGAAGCTAGAGAAGAGGACAGAAAAGAGAGAATCATAAACAAGGGATTGTTTAAACTTGGTCTTTGGGTTTAGGTGACGAGATTAGTTTTCTGTGGCTGGAGTTCTCCCTAGCCATTGAGAAAATGGGACAAGAAATAAGAAAAAAGAAAACAAGGTAAAAACTAAAGTCAAGCAAGAGAAGGGTTGGCCCCACCCACCTGCTTCTGTGCCATGAGTTTGGCCCCAAGCAAAACACTGGTTCAGCTAAGTTGCCCCCTCATGGCGCATACTGGTAATGCGGCTTCAGGCTTTTCCACCCTCCTAGTCCTGCCTGCCCATGGTGTTTGCCGTCGTCACGGTCGGTCCTGCTGTGTGGCTGGCGTTCTCGCAGTCACCCGGCCCCACCCTTTTTTTTTTTTTTTGCAGGGGATCTAGTCACCTGGATAGAATAGTATTTAATTATGCCTGAAAATCATGTGATACTGAAATGCCAGCGTCCATGACTGAGGTTCTGTGGAGCACCCCACATTCATTCACTTAGGTATGGTTGTGGCTGCTTGTGCGCTCAGGCCAAAATCTGAACAGTGGCAACGTTTGGCTTGGTTGCAAAACCAAAAACACTTACGATGTGGTCCTCGGTAAGGGAAGTTTACTGGTCGTCTCCAATTTCTGTGAATGTTAATGGAAAAAGTTTGCTTTCATTTTGATTTATTTGACTTAGAAAAAGGATCGTGGCCTCTCTCCTCTTCCTTCCATCCCTTCCTGTGGATGTCTCTAGCCCAGACTTGAGGGCTGACCCCTGGGGATGATATGCAAAACTATGAACAGAGTGCCTGCTTTGAGATTGCCGTAATGTTTATAAAATCCTCAGGACAGACCTTCACTTTTCATTTTACATCTCCCATTGATCAGTATGTTTGGACACTATGGTAACAGTCTGTTTCCAAGGAAGTGTGTTCAGCAGGGTCCAGAAATACTGCCCTGTTGGATGTGGATGAGGATTTCTTCAGAACTGCCATCAGCTCACTAGCTTTCCTAATACCCATTTCCTCATTCACTAATGGTATGGTTGGAAAGATGTAAGAGTCTCTTGTAAAGTCCCTGACACAGATTGGCTATTAACACAAACAGCTGTTTTTTAGGAAATAAAGTGAGCAAATCCCCATTTTATAGATAAGGAAATTTACCAGGCTTTGTGAAGCTTGTTGGTGGATGTGAGTGGAGGGATGGTGGCTGTGAATATGGTGTTATGCTCAGCGTACTGCCCTCTTGAGAAATCCTCCTTGGTTCCTAACTTTCCAAGTGAGTACTCAAGGATTAAGGATAGAAAAGTGTAGCACTTCCAGATGTGGCAATGTTGGTTTCACATGGACGCTTGCAGTTGGCGAAATGTTAAAATGTTTGTTTCTTACAGGGAAACAAAAAGAATAGGGTTTTTTTTTTTTTTTAAAACAGTGAAGATTTGAGAAAGGAAATTGGTACACTTACAGAGTAGGGAGTTACAAGTTCCAGCCCAGTTTGGAAAACTTAGTGAATGCATGAGACCCTGTCCACCAATAAAAACTATCTTTCTATGTATAAAGAAAGGCCAGGGATGTAGCTTAGTATGAAGGCCCTGAGATCAGTCACCAGTACGATAAAAGACAGACACTTAGAAAGAGAAATATGCCTGGTGTCTTTGCTCTCAGCTCCTGAAAGCCACGTACATCCTTTAGAATTTCAATGTAGTTCTTATCTCTTTCTTGTAGTTAATTTAAAGGAGGATTTGTCATCCTTTCTAGGGTTTTGAGGCTGAATGAAACTCCATAAAGGAGTGCATTCTGTGTTGGGAGTAATCACAAGAGAGGAGAAGTATTGCGCCCTCTTTTCCCAGGAAGCACAGGACCTGCAACATATGGGTTGGCAGATACTGGGTGGAGGACACTGGGAATCAGCAGGCTCCGGGTTCCCTCTGTGTTCTGGTCAGAGTCTTGTGAGGAGGTGTCATTTGTGGGAGCAAAATCAATGGTTAATTTTCAAACAAAACAGAATCATTAGGATGGAGAAAATATTAAACATGTGCTTTGTTGCCTTAGAAAGCAAAGATGATATAGAAACAATGAGAAGAAACCCAGGATTGCCAACCTTAAGTTAACTTCCTCTGTTGAACCGAGGATTCCCAGACTAATTTTTATTATTTTTTTATTGGGTACAAATTATATACAGGAACATTCACTTCCTTTAGCACTATTTTTTTTTATGAGTTTTGATACACAGTTGCATATCTACAACCCCAGTTGTTCCTAAATATGTTCTTATGTCCCTTTGTAGTGAATTCTCTCCCCATCAGCTGATGGCCCTTGTTCTGAATTCTTTTTTTTTTTTTTTTTTTTTTGGGAGGGAGTACTGGGAATTGAACTTGGGACCTTGTGCTTGCCAAGCAGGTGCTTATGCCACTGAGATATATCCTTGGCCCACCACTAGCAATTTTTGCTTTTTCCTGAGTGTCATACAAATAAAGCCACACATGCACTTTACACTTAATATAATGCCTCTGAGACTTGTCCCCATGGTCCATGTATCAGTGGTTTGTTTCTTTTTGATGCTGAGTACTGCTTCCTCGTATGGATATACAACAGCTTATCCTTTCACCAGTCCATGACATCTGCTTTGCTTCCAGGTTTTGTTAATTAAGAATAAATCCATAATAAATGGTTGAGTGTGGGTCCTTAAGAAGGCACAGGTTTGTTTTCCTCTTGAGTAAATATTTAGGTTTTAGTGGGATTCTTTGTCCCGTGGTAAATTCACATTAAACCCTGTGAGAAACTTTCAAATGGTTGCTGGCGCGCCTCTGTCAGTGGGTTGTTCCCAGTTGCAAACGAGTGCCTAGATGTTTATTACCTGTCAGTTACTGGTTTGTTGGTGGTGATTTAGATTTTAACTATTCTAAGTGCATGGTGGTGTCCTGTGTGCTTTTAATTTGCACTTTATCATCATTGGTGGAGAATGCGCATCTACACACTATTGGCTTTCTGTGCCCCTTCGATGCACTGTCTGTTCAAAAGAGCTCTGCCTGTGTGTTGCATGCACATCTTTTATTCAAAATGTGGTATACGAGTGCTGTCTGCCAATTTGTGACCTTTCATCTTCTTAACAGAGTCTTTCGAAGTGTAGGATTTTAATATTGATGAAGTCTAATTTGTCAATTTTTTCTTTTATGGTTTGCGCTTTCTTTGACCTAAAAGTCTTTGTCTAATCCAAAGCCACAAAATATTTTTCTACTTTAGATTTTACATTTAGGTCTATGACCCATTTGATATGATATTTGTCTGTTGTTGCATAGCTTTGTGGTTTTTGTTACTATGGGTAATTTTTGTTCTTTTTTTTGCATATCATATTTAGTCGTTCCAGAAACATTTATCAAAAACACTATTTCCAATCAGTTTTTTTAATATCTTTGTCCAAAATCGTTTGACTCTACATATGTGGATGTTTCTGGACTACGTTCTATCTACTCCATTACATTTACATAGCTAGCCTTTAGCCAGTTCCAAACGCTCTTGAGACTGCTATCGCTATGGTCAGTCTGAAATCAGCTCGTGTGAGTCCTCTCAATCTACCAAGTTATGCTGGCTAATCTATGGCCTTTGGAAATTGCTTTGTAGAGCAGCACAGGAGCTGGGGAAACACATTTCTCTTAAACATGTACTGAACTGACAGTGATTCCAGAAGCAGTACAGAATGGGTATGAGGTAGGACCAGGATCCTGAGCGGAGGTAATGATGATGACTTCAAGACCAAGCGGGTGTCCTGAGATGCCGAGTTTAGCAGGTATGTGTTTCCTGGGGAGTGGTGTGCACATCTCACGTGCTTCCTTAAGAAGTCCTCCACCTGTGCAGAAGTTCCTGGGATGGGGGAAGATGCATCCCCTAGAAACCCTAGGACTTCCTGGTGGACTGAGGCACATTCAGAGCTGGGCTAGGGCTGAGAAGCGCCACAGAGGGTTGCTGCAGACAGAATATCAGGTCCTGGGTTAAGCTTGAATTTCAGCTAAATGATGAATCTCTCTCTCTCTCTCTCTCTCTCTCTCTCTCTCTCTCTCTCATTTCTCTCTGTCTCTGTCTCTGTCTCTCTGTCTCTCTCTCTCTATCTATCCCAGATATTGCACATCATTTTTTTAAAGTTTAAATTTAATGAGAAATCCTGCATTTCAATTTGCTGAATCTGCCAGACTTACTCCAGAAGACTGGCTAATCCCTGCTGCAATTTTCAGTTCTTTTATGACACTTTATGTTCTTGCCGAATAATTTTATTTAATTAAATTTTGTTAACTTGCATTTAAAAATAGGAAATCTACTCATAGTTTTACATCTTCATGGACCATTTTAGAACAATTGACCAACTACTAAAGTGTTGAAAACAAGCTTGTGGGCAAGCTCATCTAACCCCTCTCCTGTCTTCTGCTAAGCTCACACCTCTGTGCTAGTTCCTGTGTGTGTGTGTGTGTGTGTGTGTTTGTGCTGCTTTGCATTTCCCCTTTGTACATATAAATACATGTGATCATTATACAAATACTTATATGTATATGTGTTTCATATGAAAATGAAATCATCCTGGCCTTCTGCTCTGAAATTTTTTCCTTAGTGTGTTTTGAACTTTTTTTGCTGTTGTCTTTTTGAGACAGGGTCTTGCTGTGCTGCTCAGGCTCACCTAGAGCTCACTTTGTAGCTCAGGCTGGTCTCGAACTCACAACGATCCTCCTGCCTCAGCCGCTCGAGGGCTGGGATTTACAGGTGTGCCAGCTTGAACACCTTATTTTGTCTTACAACAGAAAGCAGATTCGTTGTCTTTGCTGGCTGGCCAGTGTCCACTGTGCATCCCCGGGGTGGCCCTGAAAGTGCACACAGAGCCTTCTTCTCCAGGCTCGGCACACTCTGCCCAGCCCCTTTACTGCGTGAGTATTTACATTTTCAGGCCTTACTGAGACACACTCTTTTCTGTTTCTTCATGGAAATAAGATTATGATCATGGAGCACTAACATGCACACACACACACGCACACACACACACGCACACACGCACTTGTGCATGTACACGCATCCTCATGAGTATTGCTAGGTTGTCATACAACAGTGCTGAACCGTTCTGCATATTTGCTAACAACATGGTCACTCACTCTGCACCAGCACTCCATTCCAAATTTTGCTTTCTATATGTCTGTTAACTGAAAGGTAAAACATGAGATCATATTGATTCTCTCTGCATTTACTTATTTTCTATTCTTTTGTGGTTCTGGGGATCGACCCCAGAGCCTTGAGCATGCTAGGTAAGCGCTGTATGATCAAGTTCCACTCCTTACCACTCTACTTGCATTTTTAAGATTATGAATGAGGGAGAACATTTTGTTTTAAAATTAATTTAATTTTTAAAAAGAGAAGAAAAATAGTAAAAAACAACAACAACCCAAAAACCCATTAGAAATGATACTGAGGTTTGGGGAGATAGCTCAGTGGTCTGCGCATCTGTCTGGCAAGCTCAAGTACCACACACAGTGCTGGCCTGGTGCTGGCCGCAGAGACCTGGGCGTGGTAGCACACGCCTGTAATCCCAGCGCTGGGGAGGCTGAGACGAGAGGGTCACTATGAGTCTGAGCTGCGTAGCAAGACCCTATGCCAAATAAAAAAAGATTAAAAAAAGGTACAGAATTTCTCTAAATAATGATAGGAATTCAACAAGAGAACATGTTTTATGCATTTTTTTTTTTTTTTTGTGGCTGGCTCAGCCCACCTTGCGGGTGGGTCTGGCAAGGCATGGTGCGAGGCATTGAGCCCTGCCTAAGCAGGTGCCTTAGACTGCTGAGCTATTTTGCCAGCTCAACAAGAGGACATTTCTTGTGAAGTGCTTAGTTTTTAAAATTTTTGCCTAACTTCCTTTTGGGTTGAGATTTTATATTTCTTTGTTAATGAAGGAAGTTAGGTCTTTCTCCTTTGGGCTGTGAACATTTCTTCCTAGTTATAATTTTTCCTTTGATCTCACTTCTGCTTTTGTTCTACCCTTTAGAAGCGTACAATTTTTGCTCTTCGTGAGCCAGACTCCTCACTGGGTCCCTCAGTAGCGCTCTCGCGCTCGGCGCCGTTACCGCCCTGCCCGCTGTGTTGAGGATCATCGCATTTGTGCCAAGAGGCTGCTTTTGAAGAATTTTGTTTCGTCTGAGATTTATACAGATACAGCTGACCTGCTATTTCTTTTGGACTTACTCCTAGCTAAAGTCCTAGTTTGTACTTATTTCAAGAATGGTGGCCATAAATTGCATTTCAATCTTTTAATTAGTCCCGACGCATCCTTGAGCAACATCATCATTTTGCAAGGATCCTTCACTTTTCTTTTCTTTTTTTTTTTTTTTTTTTTTTGTCTTTTTGAGACAGGGTCTCACTGTGCAGTTCAGGCTGGCCTTAAACTCACTTTGTAGCTCAGGCTGGTCTCGAACTCACAACAATCCTCCTGCCTCAGCTTCCCGAGTGCTGGGATTATAGGCATGCGCCACCACGCCCGGCATATCGCTTTTCTTTTTAAGAAGAACTACCCAGCACATTTTTCTTTAATAATTGGCATAGGTTCCTTACTATTTTGTTAAAATCACTGTTAATTTTAATGGCATTATTTGATATTGGAGCATTTCTTCAAAGTCCTTGACGGTGTAATGGGCTGATTTTGAAAAGTATTCCTTATCCAGGCTCAGCAGAAAGGCTTGGCCTAATATTCAGAAAAATGCAAATTTCCCTTATGCTTTAATCTCCATATTATATTTTTAGCACTTCTCCCCCTGAGAACAACCTCCTTTCTCCTGACCGGGTCTTTTCTTTTCATTTTAACTCTTTAAGTTTGGCCATTTTTGTTTTGGTTGTGCAAAAAGAAAATTCTTTTATTTCTGTGGAAAAGTCTCATAATGAAAGAAATAATAGGAGAGACAAAAAAAATAAGAACGACTATTAGCATTTCTATGAAGCCCAGAATAAACTCTCAGCTGGAGAGAAGAAAATTTAATATTATCTTTTTTTTTTTTTGTTTGCAAAGGGAAGGTTAGATGGGGCACGGCTGGGCTCCTGGAGCCCTGGATCCTGAAAGAGAGGGAAGCCAGCCTCTTTGCTTTCTAAGGGGGGGTTGGGATCTGTTCATCTGTGCTCAATCTTAATAGTACGAGGCTAAAAAATGATTTTGAGAGCTTTTTTAAATCACAAGTTGATGTTATGCAAAGTTACTTCCTTTACTTTTAATGGACCTTACAGATGTTTTATTTTGCTAAAACAAGGGTGTTTTTTGTCCCCACCCCTATGACTGAGTGTTGAACCCAGGGTTTTAATGAGCTACATCGAAGCCTTTCAATCTTATTTTATTTTATGACTAGGTCTTGTGAAGTCATTAGAATGCCCACGCTTGGCTCAGACTTGCTGTCCTCTTGCCTTGGCCTCCAAAGTTTCAGAATGACAGAAAGGAGACAGAGGTTTACTTCTAGGCAAGTAGAACTGACGATACTTTGGGGGAAAGCTTTTCCTAGTATTTCATGAGCACACTTGTGAACCCTTTCTTCTTTCTCCCATGGCTCTGGAAGTCCAGTTTGCTTGGCACCACTGACACCTGCGTTTTGTCCAGAGATGGAAGAGGAGGGGACAAAGGGTTTGTGAGACTGGTTCTCTGTGTCTCTGACCTTGTTCCTCCATCCTTGTTCCTCCTCAGCTGAAGACAGACATTTTTCCCCAGAAGGAGGAACCTTCATTCCCACAGAATCACAGGTAGACCTGCTTCCTTTCAGGGTCTCCAGGGAAGGGCTGCTTGTCTGGGATGCCACCTCCTGTCAGAAACCTGGAAGGATGTGCAGAGCCCCGAGGGCCTGTGCTAGGGCTCTGAGCAGAGCGTCTTAAAAAGAAGCTGGATGCACAGGGAGGGGTCTCAGTATCTCCATCCCTTCAGAGGACAAGAAGGAGCCTGGATTGTCCCGTGTCTTCTCACCACCCTATGGAGCCAATTCCCTGCACCGTGTGCCACTCCAGGTACAGCCACAGAATCTATGTCATCTTAGAAATACATATAGATTTGTTCAGATAAAAGTTACACAAATAAAAGTAACCATTTAAGAAGAACATGTAAATGGCATTGTGTATGTTCACAAACTACTTCCAAAACATCCTCATTACCTGGAAAGAAAATATGGTACCCAGAAAGCGATAATCCCCATCCCATCTTTGGCATCCCCTAACCTGTGTTCCTTGGCTTTCCTGACACTGGAGATCTCATAGATGTCGACGAGCATAACATGGGACCTCTTGGGTCTTGCTTCTTTACTTGGAGTGATCCACCACTGCTGTAATGTGCTATCAATACTTCATTTCTTTTTGTGGCTAGCCCATATTTCACTGTGCATAGATACTGTGCTTTGTTTGCCCAGTCACTTGCTGATGGCTATTTGGGTTGCTTCCACCTTTTGCTATTGGGAATAGAGCTGCTACAAACATTCCCGCACAAGTGCTTACTTAAGCCCTAGGTCTCAATTCTTTGGGGTGTATGCTTAGGAGTGGAGTGATAATTGTGTGTTTAGCTTTTTGGGGTCTTCAGCAGGTGGTTTTCCATCCATGTCATCTTCTTGTCTGACGTAGGCTCCAGAATCCTGTGAGGATGGCTTCTTGCGGCCTCCATTCACCTGCCAGGCAGATGTCCTCTTGCTCCTGTCCTTAGCTGGACACACTGCACCCCAGGAGCCCACTCTAGACTGGGCTATAGTCCCAGGGACTGTGTGCTGGTTGGCTCCGTGGCCTTGTGTAAGGGCCCAGTGTCTCATGGCTCCCTCCCCAGGAGACTCTGTGCATCAGAGAGCTCTGTTCTCCGACTCGGCTTGGGTCAGGAGCCCTGGCACCTCCCTGCCAGGCCCAACTGTCACATTTCACTAAAGAGGAAGCTGAGGCTGTCAAGATGGAATAAAAACAGCTAAGGCCATCCAGACCACAGACGTCTGCGCAGGCTGGGGTTAGGTCTTTGACATTCGTTGGTGATCTTTGGAGACCCTGAATGCTCCCCATGTCTAGGCCCTGGCACCCAGGCAGCCTGTTCCATGCACCAAGTGGAGAAACAGCCTTCCCTGGGATCATCCTCGTGGGCTGTAAGCCATCCCAGCCCACTTGTTTGTTAAGGAACTGGCTCCTGTGGGTTGCTGGATTAGAGGTGTGTAGCCTCTTATGTACCAGTTTAATGTAGCCAGTTTTAATGAGTTCAGAGTAAATGAGAAATCCTAGTGGGCTGGGGGGCGGGTCGCCTTGTACCTGCTGATGAGCTGAAGTGGAAGGGAGGGGAGTGGAGCCCCTCAGTTGCTTAGCAACCACTGCAAGGCCCCTTGCTTCCTGTTCCTGACCCTTGCTAATGTTCATAGGGAATGAGATTTGGGCATTGAGGTTTAGTGATGAGCTTTGAAGAGGAGTGCGAACAGGGTGTTTTGTAGGCTTAGCTTGATGAAAACAATGCCCCCTAAACCAACCATGAGCCAGAGAGCTGGAGGCTCTGGAAATTGAACCAACTGAAGCCTGGCTCATGTAACAAGGTCATACTTAGGTCAATTTAGCAGGAACTTCTGCCTCTTCCCATCCCAGGACTTGAAGCCTCCTACACACAGCCTGACCCTCACTCTTTTCACTTTACAGGGTATCTGGACAGGAGAAGACACAGAGGCATTGTTTTTCAGTGCAAATGTAATTGTCAGACCCACTGGCAGTGTCTGAGTAGTCATTAGAGAGATAACACATTTCATAGCATTTTAAAGCATACAGCCCTAGATCCCTGGGAGAGACCTGGGATTTGGTCAGTTAGCTAATTTTGTAGAAGAAAGTTAAGGCTAAAGAGTTGAGTGTCAGAGCCAGGATTTGAATGGGAAATTTTGATTTCTTTACATCTATTTCCTGTTTTTGTTTTTAACATAGGGTCTTGGGTCTTGCTATGTAGTTCAGGCTAGCCTTGAATTCACTACATAGCCCAGGCTGACCTCAAATTTATGGCTATTCTCCTGCCTGAGCCTCCCAAATGCTAAGATTAGAGGTGTGTGCCACCACACCCTGCTATTTACTGTTACAGTGGGTTTATTTCTACTCCACTGCAGCTCTTGTTTCCCTTTTAATTGTAAGATGTTCTGAGTTCTCACCCTAAATTGGAAGGATTTATGAGCCTCCATCCCAGAAGTCTCTGAACTCCATTTTTTTTTCTCTCAGCTCAGATTAGCTACTGTAATTTCCTCTGAATTTCTCAGGTGTTTGTCATCTTCTTCTGGAAATTTAGATACTCAGGGAAAAGATGCTTCCCCCAATACCGGGTCTCATCTTGCATCTTTTCAACAACTTTTGTCCAGTTTTTTGTTTTTCTCAGTAGGATGATGGGTTAAATTCCAGATACAACTTTACAGAAAACCAGACTAAAATTGATGTTAAAGTTGTGTAGCTTTACTGACACAAATTCTAGGATGCATTCATTATTAGTAAATGGTCATATGGACACTGATTAAAAACAAGCGTGACCATATTATAAAAGTTATCATTGCAATGTAATAAATAAACATTGCAGCCAAAAATAAAATAGCAGCCCCCAGTTCACAAACATGTGCATATACAAATACACCTAAGTGGGGAGAACGCGGCCTTCTCCCTGTTGTTTTCTCTTTACACTTCCACACACCTGCATTTTATTCTTTCCTTGGGGCCATTGCTTATAGTCTGTCTTTCCCAGTGGAACTTAAACTCTATGAGAATAATGATCCCCCCGTTCAATCCAAGTCCTTGGGAAAGCACCCGCACACAATGCAGAACTTGCTCGTGATGTGAGAGTCTGTCCAGTGAACGGAGGAGCAGTCCAGAGTGCTACAGCTAGAGAGAGAGCGGGTGCCCAGGGTCTTGTGACTGCACTGAATTCAAAAATCAACAGTTTCCAAGTGCTGGTTCCATCGGGTCCTGGCACTGGGTGTACTGAGAGGAATTACCTGAGCTCTCTGTGCATTGTGCGTACTAGGTAGATGAGCGAGCAGGATCGGGGCCTCAGTGCCTGCCGGAAGCTACCCAGATCGTCAAAGAGTGAAGATTCTGTCATTCCTTCAAACTGAGGTGTACGCATCTACACAATACGGTTTGCTTTTATAAAAATGGAGCAAAACCAGCTTGTTCTCCTCCATGGGTATTTTCAACCCTGCTAGCATATTGCAGCCTGAAGGTGAGATTTAAAAAGGCAAATGCCTGGCTCTAGTCAGACCTTTTACATTAGAGTGATCGCGGGTGGGGTCTAAGCAGAATATTGAGCAAAGAGACCTTCCTGCAATCCTAACGGACCGAGGACCACTGGGCTTGTTTTTTTTTAAAATATTTATTTATTTATATATATATTTTTTTATTGAAAAACAAATATCAATGAGATAGTTTCAAAACTGATTGATAAGACAGTTTTAATAATTAATACATTTACATTGTTATCTTCTTAGTGGTTATCCATAGCACAAGACGCAGACAGGATATGCTGTCCAGACACTATTAGTACAAATCTTTCTTCTCATTGAGTTAAGTGAGAGTAGCTGTATATATATCCTAATTATTCTGTATATACAAATACAAAATGGTCCTTCCCTTGTAGCCCCTTTTTTGTTTAGTCCTGTCAGAGATGGGTATTCGATTGGCATCTAAATACTATATATGTGTAAATTCGGCAAAACAATCCAACACAGTCCAGCAGTCCACAATAGTAGTGGGTTATCTGCAGAAGTTGTTGACTTGAGCCCTTCACAGCTCAGTAGATTAATATGGCTTTACTTTATATACTTTGTTTTTATACTTTTCTGCTGGATGGATAAGACCAAGATAAAGCAAGACCTATATATCAAGAAATGTAACTTTTGTATTTGGTAATGT
Organism: Ctenomys sociabilis; assembly: GCA_004027165.1. Lineage (NCBI taxonomy): Eukaryota > Metazoa > Chordata > Mammalia > Rodentia > Ctenomyidae > Ctenomys > Ctenomys sociabilis. The sequence goes on from PVKA01002845.1 coordinate 55,284, forward strand.
CAGTCAAGTCCCCTGAGGATTTATCCTGTAACCCTGAACCACACTTTGTAGATCCCTTGTCAATGTCAGCCATGTGGATGAGTCACAGCCATTGCTTGACCAATTTGCTCTCTGTGAAAGCCTGAGAGAATGTTTTCTCTCCATGTGACTCTCCTTAGGCACACTATAGATCATTGATCACATTCTGCTGTGGCTCCATAATCTCTTTTATCAGGAAATTTGGGGCACAAGTGAGTTCCATGATGTTACAGTACAGGTTCTCCTGTGTCCTGAGTCCTCACTGACCTTGAAAGGCTAGGGCCCTGGTTCTTGCTGTGTGTTATGTAACACAGTTTTCTGTTACTCCTTTCCCAGTCATGAGAAATAAGCTTCTTTCCTTTCTGGAATTCTGTCTCTCTACTGCTTTTTTTTTCTTCCTGCTTGAGAGCTTCATGTGTTTTTTTCCACTGATATTGGTATTTCTAATATTTTATTAGAAATAAAAAGTTATGTGAAAAGTATGCATAGTTACAATTTGCAATGACCAAGTGCAAACTGGCAGTTCTGCCTTGCGGTACGATCTTCATATTGATTGGCCTGAAAGAGATCTGTCTTTCGTTCTATGCACCCAAGGATTTGAATCCTGGCACTGTGGCCCAAGCACCACTCAGCCCCATTTCCCTCATCTCTTTCTGGGGCCAGTCCAGCCTAGCTCTTCCAGTTACCATGCAGGCAATGCTAATGCATGGTGATGCACTGTTAGCTTTCTGTTACTGTGACAAAATGCCTGAAGATTCACCTTAAAGATGGGGAGATTTATTTTGGCTCATGAATTACTGTATTTCTTGGCCTATGGTGAGGTGGGGTATCAGGCTGGTGGTTACATGATGGAGCGAAGCTGTTCCTTCAGGTGGCCAGAAGCAAAGAGGGCAAGAGGCCCAGGTCTCAGTACCACAGTTGACAACCAAGCCTTTAGCAAATGGGCTTTGGGGCACATTTAAGATCTGAGAGACAGCATCCCATAAAGGTGTTTGTTTTCTCCCCCTTGTCCACAGAGCTTTTCTATGTGTGCAGGGAAGAAGTTCCCAAATTAAGAAACTTTTCCTCTCATCAGTCTAGAGGCTAAAAAGTGAGAATCTTATTCTTAGTTGTAGCCTGGCAATGTTTTGTTGAAAAGAGGGCAAGAGAGATATTTTGGGTTCCTTTGATAAGGGCTCTAATCCCCCTTGCGAGGGCTTCAGCCTCCTTACCTCCTTATCTCTAACACTATCACACTGAGGTTAGTATTTCAACATGAATTCTGGGGCAGGATGAGGAGAGGTGCACGCAAATATTTGCAGAGCCCTCCGGTACATTTTCTGCGAGGCCTCCCAGGATATTTTCTCTTAGTTTGAGCTTCTCTAAAAACAAGTAGGAATGGAGTTTGTTTTGCAGGGATCTGTGTACAGGTCCTTGGAATAGGTTCATGATGATGAGAGGGTTTTTTTTTTCAGCATCTGTTACCCTCGTAGTGAATTGAAATGAGAATCATTATGGTGGACAGTCAGTTGTTTTCAAGTCCTGACTTTGTAATTTGTGGCTCAGTATTCTCATTACTGAGACCAATTTTGGCCTCTAATTGGTGAATTAAAATATGCTATAAAGGCCAGTTTAATAGTACAAATGAAGCATTTTGCTAGGGCATACATGACTTGTAATGATCTCCCTCAAGACCTGAGATTGAATCCATTGGTTTAATGTGTTCCACGTCTCTGTTTTTTGTGGTGGGAGAAAAAGCGAGGTATTCCTTATGTTGTCTGGATCAGATCAGCTGGGTTTTGCCTGGCAATTTTCTTTCCGCATTATCTTCTACCGAACTTGACAATTGCCTAATGAACAAGCTGTTCTTGCCTTGTGTATGTTTCTTTGGGGGAAATTACTAGATTTAGTTGGCTGTATGTTTGACTACTTAGTTGATATTTGAAAGCAGAGAAGAAACTTTGCACTTTGGGTTGATCATTTGGAAGATTTACTTGTGGACACTGAAGCCACAATGACCCCCCGGGAGGGAGGTACGTGCAGCTTCCATTACAATTATTCTAATTGCATTTACCAGTTTGTTGAATTTAGGAATCCCGCACTTGAACAGAAGAACACACTTTTCTGGTGTCATCAGACTTGGGTACTAGAGTGGGGTGCTGGAGAGAGTACTAGACGGGGCACCTAGAGGCCAGGGCCTCTCACAGTTTGAAGAAGAGCCTTACATAAGCCATTTAACCTATCCGGAACTTAGTCAGGTCCTCTACGTGTGGGAAGTCTGGCTTCAGGATTCCTCAAGCTTGTGCTGAATTCTATGAACCCTGTAATGGTGGGACTTCTGAAGTTCTTTCCGTGGAGTCTGGTGGGACTGCTGACGGCAGTCTGCCCTCCCTGCTTAGTTAGCACCCCATGATTAAGGCAATGTGCTCTGGTGGTGTGTGCTTGTGGAGGGCAGGGAGCACCAAGAGATTTTCACACTGGCAGGTGGTGGTGTTTCCTTTTCATCCAGTCTGAGTTCAACGGGTCCAACATTATTTTTTTTTTCAGACTTGATATCCTGCCAACATAAATCTATAGCACTTCCTACTGTGCTGATGTAAATACTCTCATCTCACTTTTTTTTCTTTTGTGTACTTTTAGGTTAAAATAAGTTGTGTGAAGAAACATATTTTTAGATGGTTTTAAACTTTGCATATATTTAAGTGGGTTTGAACAGGAGACACATGTCTCAACTTTTGCATCATTAGGGAGTCATGGCTCCATGAATGCTACTCGCTCAGTGGCTTTGGTAGATACAAGGTGGAAGTCAACTAAATCCATTTGTGGAGAAGGTGCTTTTGTCCCATGACCAAGGACAGGAGAGACCACGTTGGTGGAAGAGTAAGACTGCAGTATCATAAGCTATAGATTAAATTTAGGTTCCTGAATTCATTATGGATATGAGCTCAGGTGATGCACATTTTCTTACATCTCCTTCAAAATCATCTTGCATCCCCACATATGATATGCAGAGGCCACAGAATGAGAGAGATGGTGTTGCATGAAGGACTCAACCTGTTGCTAGAGGGTGAGGTCCGAAGAGAATCAAGTCTACCACCTAGTGGCTTCTCCCACAGACTACAGACTTTAGAGGCCAGGCACCTAAGGGCGGTTCCCAGAGCAGGCATCCAGCTGGGACAGCATCCCACTCCCTGCGTCTGGGCCTTGGTAAAGCTGCACTTTCTGTCCATCGATTTCCATAGTGCAATGGGAGGAGAGTCATCCAGTTGAGGCAGCTGAGGTTACAGACATTCAAACTTGCATGAATGCCAGGGCCCCATCTGCTGCTTGCTTGAGAGAAGTCTGGGGTGGCTGGAGCTGTGTACCTGTGTGGGTGTCCATGAATGGCTGGGCAAAAGCTTGGGTTTTCGGGTAACTTGATGCTGACCATAACCTTGTGCTTGGATCCTCTGAAGAGAGGCTGTCTCAGCACTCGGATTGTACTATTCTGGTGACCTGTGTTAGAGACAACTGTTGTTTAAGATGCATAATGAGGGACAAAAGGTTTCCAGACAGTGTCTGCTGAGAGGGCTTTGCTGGGGCAGAGGACAGAGGGTCACATCCCAACTAAAACTTCCAAATACTTGCCCCACACTATAGGGGTGGAAAGACAGGAATGAATTGATGGAAGCGACGGTAAAGTCCACTGAGATCCCATCTGGAGATGATTACAGACGTGGAACAGTGCCAGATACAGAATATTATGTGAAATTATGCTTATTAGCTCTGTGATTACATTTGGCAGCTACTCTATTAAAATATTGTGATAGATTAATTTCAAACCACCTGAAAAATAGACCCCTTGAAGTGAAATGGGCATTTATATACATGTGGGTGTGAAAATTGGCTCAGTTTTTGGAAAGTATTTAGATAACATGAACTAATAAACTTGCAGTCTTTTGACTCCCCTTATGGAACCTTCATTAAAAGAGTAGCTGGGAATTTGAAGAAACTTTGATAAGTGGAGACAGTCAGCAAACACTGTTGACAATAGCCCCTAATCATTGAGCACCTGAACATCAATAGAACATTCAATAATGGAGTACTTTTATGTAGAATGTAAAACAGCCATTGTTTTTTTTTTTTTTTTTTTTTTGTCTTTTTGAGACAGAGTCTCACTATACAGTTCAGGCTGGCCTTAAGCTCACTTTGTAGCTCAGGCTGGTCTCAAACTCACAACAATCCTCCTGCCTCAGCCTCCTGAGTGCTGGGATTATAGGCATGCGCCACCACGCCCGGCTGCTAAAACAGCCATTGTAAAAGATGTTTTTCAAGATAATTTTGCACTTAAGAGATTAAATGAAAAGAAGAAATAGAAGACCAAAAAATTGAACCAGCGCTATAATCACCATGATTCTTTTTTAAATTAATTAATTAATTATAGGGTCTTGCTATGACTTGTAGCGATCCCCCAGTCTGAACCTACCCAGCGCTGGGATTACAGGCTTTCGCCACTGTACTCAGTTTTGTGGCCAGCTGGGATTGTAGGCATTTGCCACCATGTCTGGTTTCATGAGCTGCATGGCACCTGGGGGTCTGGGGCCAGCACAGCATGTGGTACTGGAGATGGAACCCAGGTCCTTGCACTTGCCAGGCAGGTGTTTCCATAGCTGAACTACTTTTTTTTTTTTTTTTTTTTTTTTTTTTGAGACAGATCTCGCTATGCAGTTCAGGCCGGCTGTGAGCTCACTTGGTAGCCAAGGCTGGTCTTCAACTCACAAGGATCCCACTACTGCAGCTTCCCGAGGGGCGGGCTTACAGGCATGCACCACCATACCTGGTTAACAATGACTTTTAAGGTGCATAAAAGAAAATTGGAAGGGAATACAGTCTATATGTTGGGAGTGCACTGTTAAAAGCACTCAGACCCCATCCTTTAAAAGCTTTGGCTTTATTCACAGTGCATACACATTATATTGTGTGGAAACGGAATTGATAATAAAGCCCATGAAAGACTATTTTCTAATGTAGTATGACTGAAATTCTACAGTTGATTTTTTTTTTTTTTTTGATTTTGAGACAGATTCTTGCTATGCAGTCTAGACTGGCCTTAAACTCTCTTTGTAGCCCAGGCTGGCTTTGATTTCATGGCGATCCTCCTGCCTCGGCCTCCTGAGTGCACTGCCACAGCCAACCACTAAAAGCACTTACTTGGATTAAGCTTCTAAGGGCAAGTAGAATGTCATAGCTGGACTGAGACAGGAAAAATGGTATTCAGCCACCAACCATGATGATTTCATTGCTAAGAACTTGTTTGCTGCTCAGCGGAGGTAGACTGGGAGGGGGTGTCTGTGCCCTGGACAGGAGGCTGAGTCCCACAGGGAGCATCTGTGTGGCCTGGTCACAGCTGGGGCCTGGAGGTCCTGAGCCCACCTGGAGGTTGGCAAGGGTCAGGGTGGCCCATGAGCATGCAAGGATGGTGTCCTTAGGGTCACTCTGCTGATTTCCTTTCCATGCCTGCAACTTCCTGGCAGGTCAGGCTGGCCCAGTGCCATCGGTGTTGGAGCCTCCCTGGAGAGGGGTGGGTGTGCTAGTGACGGAGACCCTGCTCGGAGCCTAGACTGTGATGGTGGGGAGTGGTTGATGGGGCTGCGGCTGTGCCGGCTGGAGCTTCACTGACCGCAGCTAGCCCATGGGCCCTATGTACTGAGTGGAGTAAAACTGGGTGGGTTTTCCTGATAAAAAGTGACTTGGAGGGGCTGAGGGTGTAACCCAGTGGTGAATGCATGCCTAGCATGTCCAGGCCTTGGGTTCAAACCCAAGGACTGAGAGAAGAAAGGCTTGAGGTTCAGCACTTGTGGACATTTGTACTATCCTGTGGACACTGGTCCACCCCCTGGCTATCTCCTTCTTATCCCAGCTGGGCCTTTTCTATGCTGTGAGGGGCTCCTAGCATGAACACATGGCCTCTTTTCTGCCTTGTCTGCCTCAGACCCTTTGCATGTGATGTTTCTCCAGAACCCTTCTCCCCTTTCCGTTCTGCGCTGGCCTGTGTGCTGTCACTCTGTAGGCACCCACTAAGTGCACGTCCTGAGGGAGACCCTCCACCTTCTCCTGACCTCAGGCTCCTGTTTGGCTCCTCCCCAGGCCTTGTCATGATTTAGAACAATGTGTCTGCTGTTGGCTTGCTATCTCTCCACACCTGAGAGGGCCCACAGAGACGGGGACACCAGTTCTCCCCTGTCCCCAGTGCTCACTTTGTAGCAGTGTGTGGCACCTGTAGCATTACTGCACAGAGTGTGCACAGCTCAGTGACATTGTTGGGTCCACAGAAGGCACATAACTGAGTGAAGAGCGTGGCAAGTGACTTTTACATGAAGAAGCACCAACAAGAATGGAAGAATGCTCCTTGTGGAAGACGTGTCATTGCCGAATTCCCTGTACAAGCAGGCATATCAGTTCCTCACTGGCAGGGGTTGTAGGACGGTGGTGACAATAGCACATGCTTATTAGGCAGGCATTGCCTGTGTAATCACATGCATTGTTTTTGTTTAATTTTCCCAACAATGTTATGAGGTCTGCTATGGATGGAACAATGGCTCATAGCTGCTGCCTGTGAAATAGCCTTGCAAAACACCTTTCTTGTCGTGTCTGGTTCAGGTAGTAAACCTGTGCCATGAATTCAGGGGTGGACTCTACTTTTAAAGTCAAGTAAAAGCGAAGGCTGATCCAGTAAATTCATTTGCATGCTGGTATTTTTAAAAGAGCAGTTTTATTAACTGTGAAACTTTTAAATAAATGGTGAACTGCAAACAGCATTATTTCGCCACCGACCCTTTATCCCTCACTCTCTTCTAAGCTGTAGGTTGCCAAGCAACCAGAGATCAGAGTCCTCTAAACTTGTGTTATTATTATACAACCACAGTCCTGGTGGATAGGAAAAAAATCAACAAAGATGAAAACATGCCCCAGAATGATTAGAATAATGCAGTGATTATCTAGATTGCATTCTTGAGAATCACATTTATTCCAAACCATATGTTGTGTCTTTATTTTTACTAGGTCATGAGAATAGCTTTCATCTAAGTTATCTATAACTGTGGCTTCCCATTATAATTCTTCAAAAAATAAATTATTTGAAATTAGTTTCAGTTGGAGAACAGCCTATGTTGCTTTAAGATCTGCAGAGAACTGTGGGCCAGATATACAAAGGTTCAGGTACAGCGGACCAGGGCAGTACTCTTGGAGGCAGATCTGGGTGGGCTTTGTCACTCTTTGGGTGGCCTTAGGAAGGATCCTAAATGCTCTCAGCCTTAGTTTGCTCATCTGTGAAATGTGGCTGTAGCTGGGTGTGGTGGTGCATGTCTGTAATCTCAGCATTCAGGAGGCTGAGGCAGTACAATTGTGGTGAGTTTGAGGCTAGCCAGAGTAATATAGTGAGCTCAAGGTAAGCCTGCACTATAAAATGAGACCCTATCTCAAAAATCAATCAATCAATCAATCAATCAATCAATCAATCAATCGATCAGTTGATCGTGGCTACCAGAAAGTCAGGCTGTGGCCAGATAGAAGGAGCTTAATATACTGTGATCAAATGTTGTTTTGGATCTTAAGGACACTGGGGAGCTTTTGGAGTCTTCTAACAAGACACAGCATCTTCCCCACAGCCCACCATGGAGTGGAGGGTCACCTGGGGACTCATGACCATGGACTGGGTTGTCTATCACTGAGACACAAGCTCCCTTCAAATATAGTAGGTTAAGCAAATGCCTGCCTTCCTCACTTGGCCGTGTGTCTGTAATCTGGGCAGGGCTGAGTGGGGCTGAGTAGGGTAGCTGTGAGGTTCCACGAGTGCCTGGAGGCTCTGCTTGACTAACCATGCTTGACCAGGGAGGTGGCTGGGGCTGGCTTTTTTTTTTTAAAGTTTAAAAATTCCTTAAATTTTTAATTCCTGCCTTTCGGCTGGAACCGCCATCTTCCAGTAATTTGCCAAAATGACTAACACAAAGGGCAAGAGGAGGGGAACCCAGTATATGTTTTCCAGGCCTTTTAGAAAACATGGGGTTGTTCCTTTGGCCACTTACATGCGAATCTACAAAAAGGGTGATATTGTAGACATCAAGGGAATGGGTACTGTGCAAAAAGGAATGCCTTACAAATGTTACCATGGCAAAACTGGAAGAGTCTACAACATTACCCAGCATGCTGTTGGCATTGTAAACAAGCAAGTTAAGGGCAAGATATTTTCCAAGAGGATTAGTGTGCGTATTGAGCATATTAAACACTCAAAAAGTCGTGATAGTTTCCTGAAACGTGTCAAGGAAAATGATCAGAAAAAGAAGGAAGCCAAAGAGAAAGGTACCTGGATTCAACTGAAGCGCCAGCCTGCCGCTCTGAGAGAAGAACACTTTGTGGACCAATGGAAAAGAACCTGAGTTGTTGGAACCTATTCCCTATGAATTCATGGCATAAACTGGGGGTGTTGCTCTGCCATTCAGTACCTAATTGGCAGCTTACGTGTTCTAGGTCTCATGTAAAAATAAAATCATCCTGTATTCTAAGGGTGGATTTCTTAGTTGAATAGTATGTGGTGCCTTCTTACCTCAGAAATATCTGCAGCAGATGTTCACTGTACCTAGTAATTGTGTGTAGTCCATACTCTCCAGTGTTTTTCTTGCTCAAAGATTGCTGAGGTATAGTGCAGGTGTATACCCAAATAATCAAATATTTATAAGATATTTATATTGGCTTGAATAGCCTGTAAATCATCCTGGGGAAAAGATGTATCAAATTAAAGGAAGTCACTTCAGAAACAAGTAGAAGTCCATTTCAGTTAAATAAATTGTTTAAAGCACACACACAAAAAATTTTTAATTCCTGGTACCACTCCCACAATTTACAGGTTGATATACCTGATGTAATGAACAGAAAGAAAAAGACAAAGCTACAACAGATAAAAGCCCTCAGGAATATACATCTAATTGATTCTACATCACATTAACCATTAGCTGCACTTTTTTGCAAACTGTGGCTCTGACAGTCCTGAACCAGAAGGGTTTCCTGGTTAAGCTGCAGTAACTTTTCTGACTATGGATCATCGTTCCTTCTGTGGCAAATTTTTACAGTTCCTCTGATGCATTTGGGACAACTGTCTCAAAGTAACCTGTAGCTTTCCTGACAACCCCTTGCTCTCTTTTCCTGCTAAGAACTGTACCCTTTTCTGTTTTTTTTAAAACCTTCTGCTACTATATCCAGCACTTCCACCACCAGATCCATAACCACGATCACAGGGACTGACAGAGCTTCTTCCACCAAAAACTGTGGGGCTGGCTTTTGGCTCAAAGTTCTGCAGAGCTGTAAGCCAGGCCTTCCTCTCTCCTCCATGCAGCTTCTCCAGTGTGACCAGGATAATTTTTGGGGTGGGTGGTCTTTCTGCATGTTATCTGGCTTTCCCTAGAGGAAAGAAGCCAGCACCATCTAGGATTTTCTAAACTTAGACTTAGAACTGGCACTGTGTCACTTCCACTGAATGCTACAGGTCAAAAGCTTTAGCCAAATTTAAGAGGAATGGTCTACAAAAAGGCTCAATAGTGGGATGCACATGGTTCCCTAACTCCCACCAGTGTACCCGTCTGCCCAGACTGACCTGTGCATTGTCAGAGTTCAGCTTCCTCTTCTGTGGGGATTAAATGATTTCTCCCTGCTCCCAACACACATGTGGCAATTGAAGGTCACTCCTATACATTTCCAACTGTGTCTTCATTGAGGACCACTGATCACAGGTACATAGGAAAGGCTAAGGATTGGAAGCATCGAGAGTTTGCTAGGTGGGGAAGGGCCTTAAAACTCTTTTTCCTTCTGTAAACATTCTAGAATAACTTTGAGGATTCAGATATGTGTGCATGTGAATGCACCACACCATGCCTAGGAGGGTGGACCCATTATTTTTCTGTCACATGAGCTCAGCATCTTTTCAAGACAGCACAAGAGTGTAACCCAGTGCCAAGCCACTGCTGGTACTTCCAGGGAGCTGGATTGAAATCCTCTTCAAGCAATTGCTACTTTCCCTCTGCATTTTCTGGAGTGGTCACTCCCATTTCCCTGTATTCTGTAAATCACCTTTGCCTACAATCTCTTCAAGTAGCTCTGACTTCTAGGGAAAAAAATCCCCCAAAGTTGAGCTGTTTACAGAAGATTCTAAGCTCAGGTGAGCCATCCCTGTGCCTCCTCTTGAAAATGAAATGATAGTCTGCATGTGGAGCCACCTTCCTCAGTGTCTCCTCAGGTGCCAACACAGTGCCCGCTGTGTCTTAGGTGCTTAATGGATAGTCATCGCCTGAATAGTAAATAACCAGAGGACAGTTGATTCCCACGTGCTCCTGGTCATTAGCACACCCAGTACGTACACATCTGCTTCCCTACCAGGCAGAGGAGCTCACTGCGTGCAGCTACCAGATCTTGAGCTTCCTACTTGCGGAGCTGTACATCCAAACCATTTATTTTCATAAATTAGTCCGTAACATTCACTTCAAGCAGCAGAAAACAGGTAAGACATTAAGGTACACAAAAGGCCAGCAGTTACTTTTGTTGTACAGAAAAAGAAAATACAGTAAAGCCTGGATTGTGAGTCATTTGTTCTGTAAGTGTTCCTTAAGGAAAGCAAATATTTCTTTCCCTTTTTTTTTTTAGTGGAACCAGGGATTGAACTCAGGCCCTTGCGCTTGCCAGGGAAGCACTTATTCTACTGAACCATCTTTCTGGTCCTCAAGTATTTCTAATAAAATTTAACTTGATAAATGAGCAGTATCTCCCAATATGAGTAGTATGTGATGCCGACTGAGCCAATGGGTCTTCTCTTTCTCTGCCATTGTGGGATTGTGGGTAATCATCTCCCAACAGCAAGAGATCCCATCTGCAGAGGAGGAGGAAGAGGCGGAGGAATCCCTCATTTCAAGTGAGATTAGGCTGATGTGCAGAGTTTTGTAGGAAAACACCATCCTATTAAGGCTGTAGTGGTCGGAGTGATGAATCTGCTTAACAATGCAGTGTCACATTTCTGTGAAATCCACAAAAAGAGGCAAAAGAAAGTACCCTTGGGTAGGTTCCTTGGTAGAGTTGGATAGAAAGGGTTCCACTGAGCCAACATGTGGAATTGATTCCGTTGGTGATAGTGAAAGTCCTCTGTCTTACATAACAACCCTCTGCTCTCTCACATGAGTGATGAAGATTTCTGAGGTAAGTATAGGGTAATTTGTCTATTAATATTTTCTAGTTTATTTATTATTTTGTATTATATTACAGTATTGTAATGGTTTTTATAGGACTGTTTTGGGGTTGTGGGATGAGTTGTCTGAGTTTCCATTCTTTCTTATGGGGAAATTCACTTTGATATGCAAGTGCTGTGGATTTCAAAGTTGTTTTGGGACAAGTTATGTTCAGAAGCTAAGGTTTTACTGTATACTGATGATATGATTCATTAATTGTGCATCATTATTGCTTAAAAGCACAGGTGAAGCTTGCTTGCTTGCCTTCGATGGAGGAGTTCCAGGCTGTATGTGCCCTGACATTTGGTGTCCCAGTATTGACACCCAGTTGCTGGTCCATCGGGTTCTGTCCTGGTCTAGCACCTATGATTAATGGAATGATGACATTAGTGACTTCAGGGCATCTGGCTGTCTGTGGTGCTTTCTAGTTATTGCTCTTCCCAGGTGTAATCTGTCTGCTATACTAGAACACAGGTCTTACCAAGAATGGAGCCATGGCCCATTTAGCATGAGTGGCAATCCCATGGGAGCCCTGAAGGGTGTACTAAACGTCATTCAATGGCTTTATGGGTTAGGTCTTCCTGGGAAGCCACCATGGTCAGGAGCATGTGCTCAGACTCTGTACACCACTTTCTGTTACACTACTGGGGCTATGTTTTGTGACTAGTGGGATTCAGACCATTACTACTCTACTCCTTGTGAGTCTTTGGCTTCTGCTTGTCTTTTACCATGAATGATAAAGGGTACTCTGTGTGTGTGTGTGTGTGTGTGTGTGTGTGTGTGTGTGTGTGGCCAGCTCAGCCTGCCCTGGGGGCGGGGCTAGCATGTGGTGCTGGGAATCGAACTGTGGTCTCTGTGCTTGTCTAAGCCTGCCTAAGCAGGTGGTTTAGTCCCCTGAGCTATCTTGCCAGCCCTAAAGGGGTGGCACTCTTTTATGGCAGTGTTTTAGAATTTGGTGAATGAGTCCAGACTTACTACTTTGTGACTGTGTATGTTTCGGTCTGATTCTTGCTTTCTGACTTTTGGAAGCTGGGAGAAGATATAAATTCTACAGGTCTTTTTCAAATGAATGAGATTGCTATGACCTCATGCAATTGCACACTGTGGCATTCGAGATGGTGTGAATTGCCTTAATTTCTGTGTGGTAGATGGAGCTGATTCTATTCCTAAGACTGATGAGACTGGGACTGACCTTGGGATGGGTGGATAGTAGAAGGGTCGTTTCCATTATTAACGCCCAGGTGAGAGAGATGCACACACAAGTGCAGAAAAGTCAAAAGTAAGCAGGAGCACAGAGGAATGGGGAACTATTGTCAAGCATCATAGGAACCATCAGGCAGGTAGAACAAGGCCATGGTGGCCTTCATGGACCTTGACTTTTCTGCTGAGATGGGCACCTGGAGGCCAAGGCTGCTGAGGTGGGACCTGGAGGCCAAGGCTGCCGAAGTGGGACCTGGAGGCCAAGGCTGCTGAGGTGGGACCTGGAGGCCAAGGCTGCTGAGGTGGGACCTGGAGGCCAAGGCTGCTGAGGTGGGACCTGGAGGCCAAGGCAGCTGAGGTGGGACCTGGAGGCCAAGGCAGCTGAGGTGGGACCTGGAGGCCAAGGCTGCTGAGGTGGGACCTGGAGGCCAAGGCTGCTGAGGTGCTGCTCGTCACGTGTCTTCTGAGCTACCATGTGAACTGTCTGTCTTGTCAGGATAAATGACTGTGATTCCAGTTTCAGTGCACAAACACTGGACCAGGATATGTGGCATGGAGATGGTTCCGCAAATAAACCTCACCCAAATGAACCTCAAAGTTAATGTCATGTTGTGGTAATAGCTTCCTATGAAATATGTGCTTAAAATATCATCCAGCACATTTGTAATGCACTAAGTAGTCTCCTCCTTTCTGGACATGCCTTGTTGCTCAGTCAGATGGCAAGGATTAATTTTTATATTGGAGAGAAACGAGGGTTAATGGTGAGTTGGGTCCTTAAATATCACAGTAATTTTTTCTTTTCTTGGGTGTGATGTTAGTTACTAAACTCAAAGCCTTCTGTACATCGTGCAAGGGCACCTACCCTTGAGCCACTGAAATACCACAGTAAATCTTTTTCTCTCCTTTCTGCTCAAAAATTCTTCAAGAAAAAACTACTGACAGGTTTTAATTCTGCTTTTACTGGGAGAACACTGGGTTTTTGCATCCGGTGTGGCCAGTGATATAGCTGTGCCTGCAACCTCTGGGGGCGTGGGGGTAAATCTAAGAAGGGGACACCCCATGTGGGTGAATCTTTCTCATGCCCTGCACGTATGTCCCATTGAAATCCTTGGGGGCTCGCAAGGATTTGGGGATAGCTGGAAAGCCTTCTTTGCTGTGTGAGAGCATGCAGCTTGGTCTTCTGCTTTGTGGATCCCTCGGGGGGACCGGTCGGTACATTTCCTTATCATTTATTAGCAAAATGTTCTATGTGCTTCTGATTTTGTCTCTGGGCGTCTCTGCCAGTTACCTCCCTCTTTTGTTTTGCCTCCCACACAGTGCAAGTGCAGCACGCTTGTGCTGATGTTCGCCAACAGATGCTATATATATATATGACATACCTTTCTTTCAAGGCTCTAAAATCCAGAGGGATCCAGGTCTAGATCAGCAGTTTACAAAGATTTTCATGTTTACCTGCCTGACTTCTCTAGGTTTCCTTCAACTACAGGACAGTTTTTTACTCACATTATTGGTAGCTAATAATACCCAATAATTTTTTTAATGAGGAAGAATCTAAAAATACAAGAATGCAGAAACCCCCATGCGAAATGCTGTCCTGCAGGACTGCTGGTGCAGCTCTCTCTGTAGCCCTGGGATGCTGGAACTGCACTTGTAATCCCGCAATGCTGCTGTCCTGCAGGACTGGTGCAGCTCTCTCTGTATTCTGGGGCACTGGAAGTTCACTTTTTATCCTTGCAATGCTGAAATCCCACTGGAATCCCATGGAAACTCTGAATTTCCAGGCCCATGGAATTGGGATCTTCAGGAATAGGACCTGAGCGCCATGACCCTTGGCCAGTGATGGGAGCCGCAGTTCTGCTGTCATGCTTGAGGGCCAACTTACAAGGTTGTGAGCAGGTATTTTGCTTCAAATATTGGAGTTGAGATGGGAATCAAAACAAGATACCCTCTGTGTTGTTTTCCTAGGGCTGCTGCAGGAAAGTGTCATAAATCAAGTGACTTGAGGTCACAGAAATTTCTAATCTCATAGCTCTGGAGGCTGTAAGTGTGAAATCAAGGTTCCTCCAGGCTGGTTCCTCCTGTGGGCCATCAGGCAGCACTCCACATCCCTCTGCTGGGTTCTGGTGATCCACTGGATTTTCCTTGGCTTGCGGAGGCCTTGTTCCTTCTTCTCTTGTCATGTGGCATCCTCCTGCTGCCCTCAGCTCCCTTCTTCTGTGTGTGACTCTTTCTGTGTCCTGATGCCTTTCCAAAAGGACACAGCTTACATTAGATTAAGGGCCACTCCAGTGATCTCAGTTCAACTCTATTACTCCTATAAAGGCCCTGTTTCCAAGTGAGGTCACATTCTGTGGCTTTCAGGGTTGGGGCATAAGCCTATCATTTTAGCCTGTAACATCTTCCCCATCATACTAACACCCATGCTACAGGGATACTTGTAGTATTTCCACAGCATGGTGAAAGGAATCTAGGAGACACGGAAAACTGTTGGGCAGTATGAAGCTGCCACAGACTCAGAGTCTTTCGGGAAAAAATTAGGAAGGGCAAATGGGTGTCACTTGTGTAGCTCTGGATGACACATGCTTCAGACTTAGTGTTGTACATGGTTTTGAATGAGGAGTTTGAGCATGTGTCAGTTTTGAAATACATAACTGTACAAAGCTCACCAACAGGAAGCAAAAGCCAGGTGTGGTGGTGCGTGCCTGTAATCCCTGCATGTAGGAGGCCGAGGCATGAGGATCTTTGAGAGTTTGAGACCAGGGTAGGCTACAAAGTGAGCTCAAAGCCAGCCTGAACTGCACAGTGAGACCCTGTCTTTAAAGGACAAAAAAGAAAGGAAAAAAAAAAACAGTAAAAAATTCCCAAACTGACTTTAGAATACGGCTCCTTTGTTAGCATCCGCATACTCCTCCTCGTGTCCTCAGAGCTGCAAATGTGGGCAGTGGCCACCAGGCAGAGGGAGCTTGGGATGGAAAATGAGGTCAAGTCTCTCAGCCTACATGATATGAAGGTCTGTTAAGAATTATTTTATCTTTCCAGAAACAATTGGGCCAGGGAGATAGCTCAGCAGCATAAGCATCTGCCTTGCAAATGCAAGATCCTAGTTCAATTCCCAGTACCACAAAAAAAGAAAAGAAAAGAAAACAAAACAAAACACCAATCATAAGGAAGGGTTGGAGATATAGCTCAGTGGCACAGCACCTGCCTGGCGGGCCCAAGGTTATGAGTTCGAATCTTGGTACCAAAACAAAGCAAACAAACAAACAAACAAAAAAACCCATGAGCTCACAGGCACCTAGTTATCATTTTAATCCTTCTTAGGATTTTCCTCCCAGTACTAGAGATTGAACCCATGGCCTTGTGCATGATAGACAAGTGCTCTACCGCTGAGCTACATTCACAGCTCCTTAAAAAACAACAACAACTTTATTTTGAGATAGGATCTTGCTTAGCGGCCAAGGCTGGCCTAAGATCATGATTTTCCTGCCTCAACCTCCTGAGTAGTTGGTTTATATACCACCACACCCAGGTTCTCCACAATTTAAAAAATACTGAGGTCATGAATGTGTTGATGGTATTGTTTTCAAATCCTAAAAAGTTAATTTTGTCTTTCATTTGTACATTAAAGATAATAGCACTTTGATGTCTACATTGTACTCCCTGAAATATTTCTTTGAATATTACAGGTAATGAAGATTTAAAACCCACTGGGATCATGCCTCCAACCCTGGGAATGAGAGGTGGCATATTTATAAAAAAGAGGGTCATTCTGCCTTTCAAAGTTTTAGCTGCCCAGAGCTATGAGAGGTGGAAGCTTAGATCTGCCTCTCCTGCCTCTCCTCTTTTTATTCTGAGATTTTTGGCCTTGTGTATGAAATGAGTTCCAGGAGTGACTAGAACCCTAAAAGACACTGTTGGAGTCTGTGATGATGGGAGAGCTTGGATTGGTGAGGCCCCTGCCCTCTCTTGCACTGTACCGTATCTTGCAGAGCGATCTAGTTCATGGTATCGTGGGAGACAGAAGCCTGATATGTTGCGCTAGGAGGAGATGCAGGCTGCCGACTCAGCTGCAGAAGCTGCCCCTGGCTTGGTGAGATTCAAGAAGGAAAGCAACATCCAAATGCACCCGAAACAGAGGCCAAGACTTTAAAGAGAAGATTGGGTAGGTAGGATGATGAATGCAGAGGGGAGACAGCGTGCACGTCGTTCTTCCACGGAAAACCACAGGAGAAGACCCTAGTGCCATGAGCTATGGGGAAATAGAAGGGCAAAGAATGAGAACTCTGTTTCCATGAGCAGGGAAGCCTTGAGGTTTTGTAGGAAATCACGCTTAAGAAGCAGCAAAATGAGACACATTCCTGGCCAGCTTCCTGAGCTCATTGGTGGACAAAGCGCAGATGAACTGCTGCAGGAAGGTGTGGAGAGCATGGTGCCAGATGCAGCCTCAGGGTGAGGGGGTTGTGGGGAGCTTCCTGGCCATCTTGTGAAGCTCTGAGGCTTTGAATGGAAGGGGGAAAAAGAAATGGAGGGAAAGAGTTCTGTGTGAGTGTATCCAGTCATTTCGAAGACAGGGATGAAGATAGATAGAAAGAGAATCAAATCTGGTTTCTGTTCTCCTTTGGCCCCAGGTGACCACCATCTGCAAACTTCCTGAATGAGTTGCACATACAAATGGCTTAAAGCCCCTTGGGGTCATCTCAAGGGCTGTCCCTGGGAGACACATGTCTGTAGCCCCATGTGAAAACACCTCTCCAGTTGTGTTGTTTACAGAAGACTGTTGAAGGGCCAGGGAAATAGCTCAGCAGCATAAGTGCCTGCCTGGCAAGTGCAAGGTCCTGAGTTCTAACCCCAGTATTAAAAAAAAAGAAGACTGCTGAAGTGGCTACAAATTAGTGGGATGTGGGAATCTCAA
The DNA here is from genome assembly GCA_004027165.1 of Ctenomys sociabilis. NCBI lineage: Eukaryota > Metazoa > Chordata > Mammalia > Rodentia > Ctenomyidae > Ctenomys > Ctenomys sociabilis. The sequence continues at coordinate 72,636 of PVKA01002845.1, forward strand.
AGTGCCATCATTTATTGGAGCAAACAACACTCATGTTCCCTGCAGCATATAGGAAAAGGGATCAAAGGAAAGTACAGCCACTGTCATCCAGCGTGTAGAGTGGTGCCACTATTTGTTCGTGCACATTTACTCTCATTAAGCCTTCCTTTAGCAAATGCCAGATACATTTGCCAAGACGTTTAATCTTTGGAACCACTTTTGGAAGAGGGCAAGCAGCCGGTTGGTGAGGCTCCCTTGCCTGGGATCTTGTGGTGATGGTTTGGAAACCTGCCCTTCTGAGTACAGGTGGAAGCAGCCCACCACCCCTGAATCAACCAGAGCGGTCCTTCCCAGAGTCTGGGCGGTTGTGTTTGAAGCCACCTCTGATGGTGCCAAGGAAGGCAAAGAGTGGAGGTTGTGTGGCAGCAGCAGCGCTGCCAGGAGAGATCTGTGCCATCCTTCACTTTGTCATCTCCCTGCAGGAAGTCATGTGTTGCTATGGTTTAGACATAAAATATTCCCCCCAAATCTCTTATGCTCAAGAGGCAGAATTTTTGAAGGTGATTGGGTCATGGGGCTCTTTCTCTCACCAGTAGATTCATCTGTCGATGAGTTCTGTGTCATTAGGCAGTAGGGCCTGGTTGGAGTGGGTCACTAGGGGTGCTGGAGGGATGTATTCTTGCCATGGCTTTCTCCCCTCTCTCTCTACTCCTGATTGCCACGGGCTGAGCACCGTTCCTCCACTAGACCCTTCTGCCATATTGTTTTGGCCTTAGAGACAGCTGACTGTGGTCTGGACCCACAAAACCATGAGCCTAATTAAACCTCTCCCCCTTTAAATTATGAATGTTGGTTATTTTGTCCTAGTGACAACAAAGTGACTAATCTACGTGTGATGGAAGCTGGCTTGTGTGGGCTCCTCCTGAAAGATGGCCTTCACTGCTCACCCACTCATTCGTCCTCACTGGGCTGCTTCTGGGCTGGACATAAGCCCGGGGACCTTGTCAGGCCTGGTGGAGATGGGTCTGGCTCCCTCTCCCACCAAAGGCCTGAAGATACTTTTTATTTTCTATTTTATTTTATTGAGAGACAAATATCAATGAGGTAGTTTCAAAGCTAATTAATAGGACATTTTCAATAATTAATACATTTTACATTGTTATCTTCTTAGTGGTTATCCATAGTACAAGAAGCAGACAGGATATTCTGTCCAAACACTATTGCTACAAATATCTCTTCTCATAAAATCAAGTGAAAGTAGCTGTATATCTATCCTAACTATTCTGTAGATACAAATACAAAATCGTTGTAGCCCCCTTTTTTGTTTAGTCCTATCAGGGATGGGTATTCTATTGGCATTCATATATTATAGGTGCTTGAATTGAGCAAAACACTCCAACACAGTCCAGCAGTCCACAATAGTAGTGGGTTAACTGCAGAAGTTGTTGACTTGAGCCTTTTACAGCTCAGCATATCAATATGGCTTTATTTTATATACCTTGTTTTTATACTTTTCTGTTGAATGGTCAAGACCGAGATAAAGCAAGACCTATATAACAAGAAATGTAACTTGTATCTGATAAGGTCAGTCAAGTCCCTGAAGATACTTTAAAAAATAAGTTTATGGCTATCTTTCAGGTGCATATAGTGATCACAGTCAGCGCAGGGATTGTGTACCTTTCCCCCCATTCCCCACCTTTTCCTGAAGTCCCTCTTCCCTTCCTTGTTTACAAAAGCTTTGCTTCCATTTTTCCCTTATTGTCTTATTTTTTTCTCTTTTTATTACTTTCCTTCTCCCTAGTTCACCATTTGAATATTTTCTTTCTGTTTTATAATATCAAGTACACATTTTGATTCTTATCGATACTATTGGTTTCTCACATCCGAGAAACAATGTGGTATTTACGTAGGTGAGTCCAATTCATTTCACCTGAGAGCACGATCTCAAGGCGCATCTGCTTACTTAGAAAGGTCTCATCCTTACGGCTGGGGGATACTGCATTGTCTGAAAACCCCCACATCTTTATCCATTCATTTGTTGATGGGCATTTAGGCTGTTTCCAAGATTTGTCTATTACAAATGGCTGCTGTCAATGCTGTTGTGCATATGGCACTGCAATAAGAAGCTTTTGATTCCTTTGGGAATATACCCAGAAGGGGAGTGGCTGGGTTGGACAGAACCTGTAGTCCTCGTTTTCTGAGGGATCTCCACACACATTTCCACAGTGGTTATGCTGGTCTATATTCCCACCAACAGTGCAAAAGGGTTCCTTTTCCCCCACAATTCTGTCAGCAGTTTATTATTAGTTGATTTCTTGATAATAGTCATTCTTTCAGGGGTGAGATGGAAGTTTAGCACTGTTCTAATTTGCATTTCATTTGAATGAACTGTGATGTTTAATGTTTTTTCATATATTTCTTTGCCATTTCTGTTTCTTCATCTGAGAAGTCTGTTCATTTCAGATGCTCATTTTTGGATTAGGTCTTTCAATTTCGGAGAATGATTGTTTTGAGTTCTTTATATATTCTAGATATTAGTCCTTTTGTCTGAGGAACAGCTGGATTTTTTTTTTTTTCTACAACGTGGTTTTCTTTTTCACCCTCTTAGTGGTTTCTCTCGCTATGGAAAACCTTTGTAGTAAGATGAGATCCCAGTTGTTAATTCTTTGTAATAGTTCCTGTGTTATCAGAGTTTTGTTCATCAAGTCAGTCTACACCAATGTCTTCAATAATTCTACCTATTCTGGGGGCTTAAGGGTTATGTCAGTTTAAGTGCCTGCCTCGGCAAAACTAGTCAGGTACAGGGTCCCACCTTTTTTTTCTTAATTTTATTGAGAAATAAATAGCAATGAGACAGTTTCAAAACTGATTAATAGGACAGTTCCAATAATTAATGCATTGCATATTGTTGTCGTCATAGTGGTTATTCATAGTACAAGATGCAGACATGATATCCTGTCCAAACACTATTAGTAAAATTTTTAAATTTTTTTTCCCCTGGAACTGGGGATTAAACTCAGGCCCTTAAGCTTGCCAGGCAAGCGCTTATTCTACTGAGCTGTCTTCCCAGCCTGGGACCACAGTTTGATCTCCAGCTCCACATGCCTTGCCAGACCTGCCCTTAAGGCAGCCTGAGCCAGCACCCCCGAAAAGAGAGAATCCTTCAATAACTCTGCCTATTCTATCTTCCAGCAGATTTCATTTCTGTTTAATATTTAAATCCTTGATCCATTTCAATTTAGTTTAGTGAATAATAAAGATATGGGTCTAGTTTTAATCTTTAGCATGTGGAAAGCCAGTTTTCCCAGCACAATTTATTAAAGAGACTCTTTCTTCCAATGATGGTGTTCAGTTCTTTTATCAAAGACAAGGTGACCGAGTGTGTCTTGAGTTGTTTCTTTATCTTCTAGTCCACTCCATTGATCCTGGGTATGTATTTCTATCACTGCCATGCTGTCCTTACCGTGGTGGCTTTGTGGTATAGTTTCAAGCCAGAGATTATGATATTCCCCGCCTTGCCCTTGCTGCCAAGAATCATTTTTATTATTTTAGAGCTCTTCTGGTGTCAAATGAATTGTAGGAATGTTTTCTCTAATTATGTGAGGTATGCTACTGGAATTTTGATTGGGATTACATTAAATATGTGCAAAAGTTTTGGAGGTATGGCCGTTTTCAGTATACTGGTTCTTCCTACCCAAGAACAAGGGATATCTCTGCAGTTTCTGATATCCTCTTTAATCTCCTTTTTCAGAGAATTGTAGTGTTCAATGTAGAGATCTTTTACTTCCTTCATTAGGTTGATTCTTAGGCATTTCATTTTTGGGGTGCTGTTGTGAGAAGTGTTGTTTCCATAATTTCTCTCTCACTGAGTGTGTTATTCATGTACAGGAAAGCTATTGCTTTTTGAGTATTGACTTTGTATCTATCTATGTTACTGAATTTGGTTATTAAATCCTAGAAGTCTTTTCATGGAGTTTTTGGGGGTCTTCCATGTAGAGTATCCTGTATTCTGTGAATAATAATATATTCACTTCTTCATTACCTACCCTTATTCATTTTACTTTTTTCTCTTTGTCTCTGTCTCTGTCCCCACCACCCCTTCTCCATTGCTTTGGCTAGTGTTTCCAGAGCTGTATTGAAAAGGAGCTGTGAAAGTGGATATCTTTGTCTTGTTCCTGATTTTAAAGTGAAGGTTTTCACCTTTTGTCCATTTAGTATGATGCTGGCTGCTGGTTTTTCATAGATGACTTTGTTCGGGTTGAGGTAAAGACCGTAAACTCTGTAGAGTTTATCATGAATGCATGTTGGACATTTTCAAATGCTTTTTCGGCATCTATTAAGTTGATAATATGGGTTTTGTCCTTCAAAGGCCCACAGATACCTTCAGCTAATGACAGGTGGATGCAGACAAGCAGTGGCAGAGCAGGCCTGTTGCTCAGGAGTTAAGAAACATGAGTTAAGATACCGAGGCAGGACATGAGTGTGTTCCCTTGGGAAGATAAACAGATTGTTGGGTGGTTAACTCACAGGCTGGTGGAGTAGGCAGAAATCAGGAGGCCTATGTCGGCCAGTCCCCGTCTGCTTTCTGGCTTTTGTGCATTGGCCACCTTTAAGCCCACTTATCTGCAGGACAGTGATAAGACATGGAAGTAAGTGACAGCTCAGATAAGACTGCTGTGTGCCATTTTTAAAAACTAACCCAGAGTGCTTCAGGCCTGAGATCAGAGCTGACTGTGACTGGCAATTTAGGGGTGTTGAGGTTGGCAGGCAGATAGTGCTGAAAAGGAGGCACGAGACGAAGCATGGTTCAATGTCACAGCCATTCAGAAGTGTCACCTCTGACGGGTCCTGTGAAAGCAGTTATGCTCCTGCATAGAGGTTTCTGACTGTCCTCAGGGTGGGGAGGTGTCTTTGATGGCATACACTGTGCAGCAAGGCACATGCCCTTCTCTCCGCTATACTTTTTTCAAGGTTGATGCACTAGCTCCTCTTCCAAGTGTAAACACACACACACACACACACACACACACACACACACACACACACAGATACAGCAACAATTCTAAATATGCTGCCTGTGTTTTGAGCAATGGAGAGGGACCAATAGTGTCCAGAACAATGTGCCCTTTCTTTTGTTTTGGTACAGGGTCTTGTTACACAGCTCAGACTCATAGTGATCCTCCTGTCTCAGCCTCCCCAGCATTGGGATTACAGGTGTGCACCCCATAACTGGTTTTGGTGGCTGGCTTGGCAAGGGTCTGGCATAGCATGTGGTACTGAGGATTGAACCTGCATCCTTGTGTTTGCCAGGCAGGCACTTAGCTATTATATAGAAGTGGGCAGGGCAGGGAAAACCAGCCAGGTCCCTGAAGTACCTCAGGGTGACATCTCATTCCTGTCCTAACATCCAAGGGCTACAAAAGAGAGATGACCATTGTTTGAGCTTGGAGAACAAGGCATGGATGGAAGACAGCACAGAGACTTTCAGTGGAGAGTACAGCCAACCAGGAGTGCCCTGCAAGGAGGAGTTGGGGTGACTGTAACTGCTCCTGTTTCCTCTCTCTGTGTTCTCTGGCCAAGATGCACTGTTGGCTAAACCCAGCCAGCAGCCAGAGGCAAAGAGTCCATAGACTGGTCTGCAAGTATGTGAGCACAGAGCAGGCTGGAAGGGTGGACATGGGTCGCGGAGAGGCAATGGGGATGGAAGCCAGCAGAGCCTCTGTGTCAGGGGCCTGAAGCTCTCTGTGGCGATGATGAATTTGTGGTGCCTCCATCTCCTTTGGGGCTGTGTGGCTAAGCACTGTGCTGGCTCCTGAGCTATGAGTCCCTCAACATTGGTCTTCGTGTTTCCCAGGGCCAAGCAAGGTTCCTGACTGAAGGAATGACTAGCCAACTCTTGACTCATAGTTCTTCATTTCTCAACAATGTTTCTCAACTCATAGATTCTTCTAGAGGCTTGTCACTTTTCTCTCAAGAGCTTGATTCTGTCACCTCTTAAACACATGCAGACTCATGATTCTTCTGCTAAGAAGCTCTCAGTCTCCTCCTTTCCCCTCTTACTCTCCATCCTCCCTTCTTTCACCTTTGGCACTTTCATCTAAGTTGTCTGCCAGCTCTGAGGCTGCCATGTTGGAGGGACCACAGAGGTAGGCTGAGATGCTGGAGGCCCCAGTTGTTGCAGTTTCCCACCCCAGCCTTGAGCCCAGTAGAGATGAGCTGTTTCTCAGCCCTGCCCAAAGTCTCTCTGGTGGCAAAATCAGTGTTGTCCCTGGGTAAAGCCTCTAGATTTTGGAGCAATAGATGCATGAAGAGTAAGCCAAGGTGCTGCCACTTGGAGCTTGGGTTCTGCACTTCAGAACTTGGTTCCTGTGTGTTGAGCATTCCTGTGTGCCCGGCACTGCATATAGTATGTTCCCTCTCTTCTTTCCTGTGAGCTCACACAGCTCTGTGGAGTGTCCATATTGCCCCCTTGGATAACAGACAGGAGGTGGAGGTGGAGACGTGGGTGGTTACCATCGACCTAGACCAGCCCTGGTGACTTGATCTCAGAGCCCATCCTTCTCCCACATACAGAATCCTACAAGTCAGAGTCTCTTCCAAGCCTTGGGAAGTACTAGCACTCCCGCCATATGCAAAGCACAAAGCTATTGAATATCATGAAACTGCAGGTGCTGTTATTGATGAACATTGGGCAGGAACAAGACCTACAGGATTCCTGCTGTCCCAGAGCTTGTACTCTGCTTCAGGGGGAGACAGACAATAAATAGACAAGAAAAGTGCGGGTAGTGCTGTGTAGAAAATTGAATGAGGTGACAACGGACAGGCCTGGCTAGTAGCACTGGATAGGAGATGGCACTGAACCTGAGTAAGGAATTGTAAGGATCCAGAGGGAGGAGATGGGAAAGAGGTCTCACATGAGTGGCAAGTGAGCAAGTTGAAGGGCTTAGTGGGAAGCCAGTGGGCTGGGGCTGAGTGGCCTGTGGGCAGCTGGGACCAGAAGTTCTGGGGCTGCGGTGGCTGTTTGGGCGCCAGCAGTTACATCTTCATTGGTTCCAACTCTTTTTTTTTTTTTTTTTTGGCAGTCCTGGGGATTAACTCAGGACTCTGTGCTTGCCAGGGAAGTGCTTATTCTATTGAGCCATCTCCCCGGCCCATACATCTTCACTGGTTATTGGCCAGCCAGATAAGGCTGAATTTCAGAATGACCTTCTCAGCCAGGGGGCCAGGCCCTGGGCACCAGAAGTGTGGAAGTTGTCCTGTCATGTCCTCTTCATATTTTCAGCATGTATGTATCCATTTTTTCTTAATAAAAAAGCAACATGTTCTTATTATTTAAAGAACTGGAAATACAGAAGTATCAAGAAGCAGAAAAGCTCATAGGGAGCGGCTAAGAACATTGCACACGTTTTACCAGTCTATCCTTATTTCTTGGCTGAAATTTATCACGAGATTTGTGCTGTTTAGTGCCGGCCACTGGGCCCCTCTGTCTGTTTAAGTTAATATTAAACTAGCAGCAAATAATCAAGAGTAAAAGTTCAGTCCTTCATCCAGAGAGGTTTTATGTGTTGAGAACCACCCTGGCCGGTGGCCACCATGGGCCCAGCACAGGGCAGGACATTTCCCTCTCCAGAGCCGGTCCTGGCAGGCAGTATTGTGCTGGGTGTCATTCTCCCCCTGCACGTTTGAGTGTAAGTGCTTTTGTTCTAGTGCGCTTGCGTGCTCGACTCGGACCTACTGCAGAACTGCCATCATCTACCGTTGTTTACTCAGCTGCCAGTGGCTCATGGAGTAGTTTTGTCTCCCCTTTAGAACATTTCAGTTCCTTGGTCAGATCTGTTTGCCTTGCCCAGGCTTCTGCTGTCTGAATGATGAATCTTCCCAGGAAGGCTTAGCAGTTCCTTCTCTGGTGTCTCTGTTCCTCACCCATGTGATGATGAGTAGATTTGGCTGGGTTGGCTCTGCAGCAACGTCACACGGCCTCTGGGAGCGTGACTCAGGGGCTCAGGGCTATAGTCTCGAGAAGCGACGGGGGTCTCATCACCCTTGGCCTTGGAGAAGACAGAGTGAGGGGTTTTCCCTGATGGCACCAACCTGGGTTGGCTTTCTCCCTGAAAGTGTGGCTATTTATGGTGCCATTCAAACCCTACACCATGCAGGTAAATCTGGTCTGGACCTTTCAAATGACTCTGGTCTTTCTGCCTGAAAATAGATGAGGTTTCCTGATGCCTGGTGAGAACTGCTGCAGTAACATCTCCAGAATTCTAAAGGCTTCTGTGTGGCACAGGGCCTGCAGGGCCCTTCCTTTCCTGTGACCTTGCTCAGCAGCTTTGCTCTGCAGGGGAGAATCCGGCGCCACTCTGCAGCTTGAACAAGGACTCATGGGCCTGAGTGGAGTGCTACTGTCCCGGAACACAAATTTTCTGTGTCCTTATACCATGTAGTAAGAATTCTCCATGTCTGTGTTATTTATTTAGAAAAAAAAAATTATGATCCTTTTCTCATTTTTTGTTTTCTTGTCTCAGCTGCTCCTATGGTATATTCTTATTTTCTATTAAGAATATGTATTTTTTTCTGGGTCAAGATATCAGAAGCTGTCACTTTGTTTTCTGGGACACAGTGATGCATACAGTGTCCTTGATGGTCACCTTTCCTTGGGCAGACATGAAAGGTGAAGGTCATATGAGTGTGTCATGGGATCCTTTCAGAAAGGGCTCCGATTAGGAGGTGGAGATGGTTGAAGTGCCAGCTTCTCGTGTGTCTTAATTACTTTTCTGGATACTGAGGCATTTGTTTCGCTCACAGTTTGTGGAGGTTGCTGTCCACACTCAGCTGGCTCTAAGGCAGGGTGACACATGGCAGAGGGCAGAAGTTTATGGCAGCAGAAAATAGCACAAGCAAGTGAGGAAAGCAGGAGACAAGACTCTTTCAGTTATATTGTATCCGGTCTACTGGGATTAGGGTGGGGGCAATCCAATCAGTGCACTGAATCAGCAATCACCCAAATTAATCCCTTCACCCTTGACCCCAGCATTGCACCAGGAATCAATCACAAACTGATTCAGGCACTTCTGAAAAAAGCCCATCCCATGATAGCATGAGTCTTTGTGGGGACATCTAGACGCAAGCCGTGACACCATAGCTGGTTTGCATGATCATGAGCGTGACCTCAGGCTCCTTGATAACACACAAACTGTTATGCCTGGGTAAAGCAAGGGCACAAGCCCTCATTGCATGACACATCTCTTTTGTTATTTTGGTGTGGCCTTGTCACTGATGTACATGCTCCCTGTACAGGGTCCCTTCAGGGCCACATGAATACAAGGAGCTGTCCATGGTCCAGAGGCCAGAGCACATTTTTACCTTGAGCACTTGGAAGTCAACGGTTACTCTAACTGATGTCCAACCTCTCTCTGTCCATACTGTGTGCATCCTTCCCTCCATCCCTCTTTTCTTATGACACTGACATTTTGTTTTATATTTTTATTATAAACTTAATGTAGTCTTCCTGAAAAAAATTCTAAAATATATGAAACCATCTCAGCTTTCATTTTAATGAGCTACATTCTTGTCCAAAACTATGGAAAGATTTAATAGGTATCTCCCTGTTACAGCTCTCAAATGACTCAATTACTGGGCAAAGGCAATGGGGTATCCATGCCCCAAATTCAAAAGCATGAAACCTGAGGGAACGTAAAGAACCAACAGTACCGCCCAGGACTCACGATCCCGGGCAGGTTATGTAACAGTCATTGGAGATGTCTGCTCCCAATAACTTTTTAATTAAAATACTATGTCTGGCATTCTCAAAGGCACTGATTTGTCAGAAATCTTCTGCAGTCTCAAACAGTGCTTCTTTTTCTCACTTTTCCACATGGGACTTTGCAGAGCGGTCAAATCCGAGTGCTATTTTGGGCAGATGCATTTCTGTAACTAAAAAAGAGTGTTGTCCCATCCTCTCAGCCCATCATTTGCCCCATAAATGATTATTGCTGTTGCATCGTGATGGGTGGCTGCAGCTGCTACAGCCCTGGTTCAAAGCAGTACTGGATAACGTTGCTGTCCAGGCTTCTTATGCCAGAGGGGGATGCTGGGATGCCCCTGGTCACTGGGTCTTCTCCACATCTGTGAGCCACAGGAATCCTGGGCAGCTGGGCACTCTTCTGAGCTCATGCTGTAGGGTTTTTCAGAGACATGGTTCTAGGTTCCCATTCTTGGGGGTACTTTTCCACAGGGGCCTCAGGTGGCCCTCAATCAGTGTGACTTACATCTTCTGGCCATCAGCTCCATCCCTAGAGAAACAGCACTGGTGGGTTCCCATTGGGGGTCTGTGGTGGCCCTTGTTTTTCACCCTCTTATGTATACTCCACTAAGAAGTCCAGGCTAGATAACTGGTAGCAGAGGAGGCCATTTCTGTCCCCAGCTGAGAACCACAGCGCCGTACACCTGGGCTGTATCTTTCTAGCTCCCAAGAGAATTGCATTAAATGGCTGACGTTATGCCTTCAGTTTTTATTGAGGGTCATGGTAAGAAATAGCTGTACAGATTTATACTTTCTGTAAAGCAGCTGTTGGGCACATTATCCATCATGTTAAATGTCATTAATATAATGGAACACATGGAAATTGCCTTTGCGTGCACAGCTGAGGAAATTGAATCTCTGTTGATGAATTCCTATGATAAAACTCAGATAAAAACTATTTAATACATGAGAATTACATTACATCTTTTGCCTTTGCTGCTGTGAAACCCAGAGGTAATTTTTGGGCTTAATTGTAGAGACTCTTGTAAGTTGAGATTTTAAAAAGATGGTCCTCCCTCTTTATCACCTTTGTTATTTCTGTCTTGTCTTTGGGTTATTCGTAAAATATTTTCAGGGGGTTTGTTCCACAACTGGGCTTCTTATGACGAGCCATAGCAAATTGCTTTTGGAAATGAGGATAGCTTTGTGTTCTAGAGTTTCCCTGGTTACTAATGCGCAGGGCTCATCATTATGTAGACAGGGAAGAGGCAAAGGAGGAGGAAGGAGCCTATGTGGGGAAGTGAAGAGGGTAGAACATCATTACAGAATGTTCTGAGCAAATGTGGGGACTAGGACTTGTGCGGAAGGCAGGGAGGACCCAGTTACATCATAGGGGAGCAACGGAAAGCAGGCTGGGGAAGCCCTGCTGAGCGCAGGGAGGGCAGTTTCCTGGAGTCTGGATTCAGATGCGAGCTCATCTAGAACCCATGTGAGTAAGCATCGAGCAATGTGGGGCCTCAAGTAGAAGTGAGGTAGGTGAAAGCGACATAGAGACTGTTTGCCTAACATGCACACTGACTAGCAATAGGTCAAGGTGAGACCTGAAAGGTCGGCTCTGAGAAGACTACAGGAACCCAGGCACACCAGATAGAGTTCAAGATGTGCGGACATGAAGGAGAGGAAGGTGACTGAAGGAAAGAAATACTTGGAATGCTTTTCTCCTTCAACATCATGTCAAAGATGATCCTGTGTTTTAACAGTGTGAGAGACTTACGTTATGCCCTCTTTAATTTGGCCTCAAATATAATTAGGCATTGCTTTGATAGACTATTTCTAACACTGAGTAGGTTGAAAATATTAAGCACTGTCATTTAGATATTCTTTGGTGTGGCTTGAATACTGTGCTCTATTTGAGTTGATGTTTACTTATATGTTCATATGTTTAAAAACTTATGCTGCTGCATGTATTTCCTTTTTAACAGTGCATTTTAAAATGGGTGTTTTAGCTGGGTGTGGTGGCACACACCTGTAATCCCAGCACTTGGGAGACTCAGGCAGGATGCTAGTTGTGAGTTCAAGGCCAGCCTGGGGCTATAAAGTGGGCTTACTTCCCAGCCTGAGCTGTATAGCAAGACCCTGTCTCAAAAAGACAAAAAAATATGTTTTACAGAATTAGTTAAAAGTGTTAATTATTACTGCTACTGTCCTACCTGAAGTCTCGGCTTTTGGTTGCTTGTCTGTTTCCTCAGCTCTTATCAGAGCAGTGGGCTTGGAAAGCTCACTATTTGTCTGGTGTGGACACTAGTGGAGGTGATGACCAACCCTGGGAACAGACTGGCTCTCTTGGGATCTTCTGGGACTACAGCTTTCTTTCCATTGGGTCTTTTTAAACTGAAGGGCTGAAGTCTGGCAAGACTTGTTATCTTGAATTCATGTCCTTAGTTGGGTGACTTGCCCTTGGCTGTGTAGCAATGGCTCCTTTTTTGGTCAGCACAGACCCACAGGGGCAGTAGCCTCACCTAGTATATTTCCTGGTAGAGGAAATTGGCCATTGTGAGGGTTATATGACTCAACAGTGTGCAACCTGGTAGACTAGTTCCGAATAGTCCCTTAGCAAATTAAAGAGCCTTGGTCTTCCTAGAGTAATTTGACTGACACAGACTGGTCTGCTCTTCATGACAAAGAAATTAGAGTTTGTTTGCTGAAATAGTTATATATGATTTCTTTTTGGCATAGGATCCAAAATTTTCTTTTTTATTGGTTTATAATGTTTAGAATTGGATATTGTTAGGACTAACAAGGCAATCACAGCTGACTCATTCAGTACATTGTGTACTGAGAATGACTTCCTGGATTAATGTCATGCAAATGTTAAGTCAGAGAAGGATACTTGGGGTCCTTATGCAGGAGGCATCTTTGCACTGTGTTGCCCTTTGGCCTCTGAAAGTGTTTATTCTACCAAAGTAAGCTATCTGTTCATCACTGGAGAATGGCTTGTTTTAAGTTTGGGTGATATTTTTTTTTTGTGTGTGTGTGAAGGGACTGTGATATAAACATATCACAGGCTTTGGGGTCAAATCCATGCTCTTTGGTTTATCAGTGTCTTAGTTACTTTTCTTGTTGCTGAGACAAAATACCCAACACTCAAAGTTAAAGGAAGAAAGGTTTATTTGGATCACAGTTTGTAGAGGTTTCAGTTCATAGTTAGTGGTTTGGTTCCATAGTTGGTTCTAAGGCAGGGCAGCCTGGCAGAGGGCCGCTGCAGAAGAGAACCAGTCCGTGGCAGGGGGAAGGAGGCAAGTGGCAAGCAATGACAGCAGCTTTCTTTCTGCCCCTTGAATTCTATCCAGGACAAGCACCCTTAGGGCGGGCAGCACTCATACCGAGGGCGGCCATCCATTGTCATGCCCAGAGCTATGCCAAACCAATCAGGGGAGTGATTCCGTAATCACACACCTTAATCCCAGCGTCACACACTTTGGATCAAGCCACTTCTGAGAAGTGCCATCTATGACCACATGAGGCTCTGTGGGGGTGGCAGTGTCTAGGCACCGCCATAGCAAGCAGCAGAGGTCATGCGGCTTCTCTGGGCATTGGTTTACTCTTCCGGGGGAGGAGATGAGTGTCGCTTACTGGTCTCTAGTCAGCTGTCCATGTTGCCTAGAACAGGGTCTTACCTGGAGGACTTGTCCTCTGGCTTCAGCTCTTGACTCTTAACTCTTTTTTTTTTTAAATGTATTTGGTTGTTATAGGGTTTCACCATGCATCTCGGACTTGTGGCGACCCTCCTGTTTTCAGCTTCCCTGGTGCTGGGATTACAGTCTTGTGCCACCATGCCCAGACTCTGGCCGTCTCAGCCCACCCTGCAGGTGGGACGGGCACAGCATGTGGTGCTAGGGATTGAACCGCAGTCCCCTCTTTGTCTCAGCCTGCCTAAGCAGGCACTTTAGTCTGCTGGGCTATCTCACTGGCCCTGACCTTCTATTCTTGATGTCCTGGTGCTTACAGCATGGACAAAATGTCCCTAAGGAAAAACTGTATTTATTTCAGTATTTTTCTTTGAGCTTTGGAATTGAGCAAATTGGTTACTTAAAATATAAACTGGGAAGAAATCCATGTATTCTGTTTGGGATAAATCAGTGTTCTACAAGTATCTGTAGTTGAAAACAGAGAAATCACAGGATTTTATGAATTTTCTCAAAGCGGGCGTAAGCCAAGACCTGAAATGGGAGCTGCAATACTGAAGCAATTCCAGGGCTGGTACCAGGCCAATGGACTTGAAGGACTTTTCTGAATGGCAGCCTCACCTTGAATGTAGAGGTCCAGGGTGGATGTATTTTCAGCCAGGGCTAAAAGGTTGTAGAATTGCCTTTGACGATTTATGTTCTGAGATGGCCACATATGCCAAGTTGTGTTTTCAATGTGCTCTCAACTGCCAGCCCTTGATCTTTACCCAGGCTACATTCAGGATACAGGATGGCTCCTCGGTGGCGTTCACTGGCCATGAATGGTAGCTAACCACCCAGAAAGGCATTGCTGCACACGTATCCTTCAACTTTCTGTAACCCCAGAAAAACTGAATCTACTGGCGTGTCAGCACCTCTAAAATGTGAGCTTTCCACACCGAGTGACTCTTGCCACGTTTCCAGCTAACCTGCTGGATGTATTAGTCAAGGTGCTAGATCATGCTGTAAGATGTACACATACGGACCCTCCAGTTTCCATGACAGGAGGTTTTCTTTTTTACCTAAAAATAAGATATGAACCTCTAAACAAGAGTTCAAGATTTAAAAATAAGATTCAAACCTCCGTTTGAAAAGGGGTGTTTGATTTTTATACTCATCAAGGTCGTCTGGGCAGGTTGCAAGCATATCGAGCTGCGATGCCGTGAAGAAGGCAGCATGTAGATAACTACTCGGCTGAATGACGCTCTGGCTCATTCGTGTACTCAGGGGGTGAGGAGCACGAGAGGTTCTGGGACTTGTATGAATCCAGTCATGGAAAAGCAAATTGGCTTTGGAGTGATTGGGATATGTTTGCTTTCAGCATCAGAAAGTGGTGGCTTGACTGGGAGGAAAGCTGCATATTTCCTATTATATTTTGTTCTCCATCACATTTCTTATTTTGATTTCTCAAAGGAGATCCTACAATTAGAGCTTTCCTAGATCAAAGCTTAACAGCTCATCAGAGAAAAGAGCATGGAAGGATGCTTCTAATCCAGTTCAACTGATCAAGCATCTCCTTGGGCAGAGGACTGGGAAGGCTTGGTGTGGCTTCTTCCCAGTAGAGAACTAGGGGTGCAGAGTTTCAGGATAGGAGGGGAGCTTGGCTCTTGTCCAGCCACTCATGTGATTGAAATTACAGTTGAGAATCAGTGGAACAAACTCGCACTGGGCAACAGGGGCAGTCGGCCTGGAGACAGACTGGTTCCTTCCTTCAGTTTACCCCACTGTCAGTGCATTGTCTGCTTTACTTTTTCCCCATTCTGAGGGATCTGCCCAGTGGCATGGGCTGATTCATTTCATATCCCATTTGCCAGGTTTTGGGACTTTGGCTGCCCTGTCACTGCCTCGGTTGGCTCTGTTGATCTGATGTGGCCCAGGGTGAGTAGGGCCCGAGAGAGCTTAGTAGGGAGGGTGCCTTAGCCTTGTAGGTGGGCGGGGTGGCCAAAGGGGTGGCTGTTTCCTCCCCTGGATCCTGTGCTTGTATTGGGTGAGAGCATGGCTTTGGGCCCACGTTCCTGGTTCTGTGGTTTGGTTCTGACATTTATTTTCTCAGTGGCCTTGAGCAAATTATTTGGCCTTTTTATGCTTCCATTATTTCATCTGTAAAATGAGAGCAATTAATTGATTGCATAGAAAAACCTGAGACAGGGCCTGGCAGATGAATGAGTACTCCATCGCGGTGGTCATTTTGGTCCTTGGGTTCTGTCTACTTTTGTCTGTCAAAACATGGGCTCGCTTGGCTAATGGTGCTTGGAGACACAGGATCAATGAACTAAGTATAGCCGTGTCTGTACAGGATGAAGTGGCCTTGGATGTCTTTGCTATGCTGACTCTGAAATGTCTGTCCCAGTTCCTCTGATGACATTGTGTTATTCTCTAACCAATGTGACTATTGATTGCTTTTATCAGCCTAGTGCACTCAAACATGGCATGCTCTTGTGAAATTGCCATAAAGAGGACTAAATTTAGTGTTGTGGATTAGTATCAGCCTCTAGACATAACTATTTGTTGCTAAATTAAATATTAATTGACTTAAAACATCAGCCAACTTATTTGATGTCACAGACAAGAAAAGCCCCATTGCTAGCACTTGTTGGCATCTTGAGGATGTGGCTGTGGGGCTTTATTTCTGCCAATAACTCATGTAGCAGGGTAGCATTTCTTGCACATTCCTCAGAGAAATCACTATGGAATCATGGCATGTGAGTATTCCATTAACATTTAATCAAAAAACAAGTCCAACTCTGGGTACTTTGTGCTTGTTTATTGACTTTGTGCTGCTTTAAGAATCAAAAGTTTAAGGGTCAGCCAGACAGCTCAGTGGACTAAAGCGCCTGCTTAGGTAGAGTGCAGAGGCCAGGGTGTGATCCACGGCCTGCACCCCTGGGGGCGCACGGAGATGGTGATTGACACTGGCATGTTGATCTGCGTCTCTAATCCCAGTGCTTGGGAAGCTGGAAACAGGAGAATCACTACAAGTCTGATCTACATAGTGAGACTCTATAGACCCTGTACAAAGAGAGAGAGAGAGAGAATCAAAAGTTTATTTTCTTAATACTTGGTTCTTTTTCTTGGTCATCTTTCTTAGGAAGCTTTCACTTTAATCTCTTTGAAATTTTACACTTGATGAAGGACCATGGTCACAATCATCTTTCTTTGGGGCTAACTCTAAAGAAATTAGTTCCTAGTAGTTAAAACCAGAGCTTAGTTCCTGCTTTTGTTAGTTGGTGATCTTAGTGATGTAGGGTTCAGTACTTGATGGGTTTATCTAGATGTTCAGCTGCAGTGAACCATGTGTACCTTTATTCCAGATTTGTTGACAGGAGATTTTTGGGGGCAGTTTGAAATTTTCTTCCTTTCTTGTTTTGCCCAATTATATCATTTAAATAACTGTGAGTCAGTCAGTCAGTCAGTCGGTTGGTCGGTCGGTCAGTCTGTCTGTCTGTCTGTCTGTCAGTCTATCTGTCTGTCTGTCTGTCTGTCTGTCTGTCTACTTAGCTACCCACTTGCATAGTTATAAATGGCCATTCATTGCCACACTGAAGTCTGTGGAATGTATAAAGAACTTAGTTTTATCCTTTCAACAAGTATTTGCTGCGTGAAGCTTTGCTCAACCTGCTTGCGATTCATCAGTAAACACAACAGGCCAACCCTTTCCCGATGGAATTTACATTTCAGCAGAGAATGAGGGAAAGGAGGTGAAATGGGTAGTGAAGAGGTTAGGGGTTAGAGAAAACAATAAATGAAATAGCTAAGGTTTCCAGAAAGATTCTCATTATTTATCTCATTATTCATTTTTCCTTAATTAAAATTCTTTTCATGTAATGTAACAGTCTTACTTGTGAGAGTAAGGCTGCAATCTTCAACAAACTGCACACAAGTAGTTTTAAGATATATCTTTCTCTTTGGGAACTGAGATCTGGAAATTTCTGAATGAAGGTCTCATGTTTCCTTGGTCAAATTTAGTAGATTTATTACCTCACCTCTTCTTAAGGGACGGAGTCAGTTCTCACACTTTATAAACTCTGCGCAAATAATCCCAGGGTCTAGCTAGAGTCATTTGTAAGAGATGTATTGTGGGTTAGGGAGACTTGACAGTGTTGTCTTTGTTAGCTTCCCCACTCTAGTTTGTAACGAGGTCACTTCTCTACCAGGCTGGAGAACAGACCCTTAGAATAGCTCATAGAAATGAGAGAGATCAAACTCTTGTCACTTAAGGAGCGCCTCTGTATGTCTTTGAAATAAGTTCTTGAGAATGTCAGCTATACAAAACTGGGTCAGAGCCCAGCCCTGCTACTTGGTTTCAGTTTGTGTTTATTATAAGGCTTCGGCACAGGTCTAATGAATACATTAAGATGCTGGCATCACATTGTAGTTCTATTAGAAAAATATGGCAGTAATATATAACATTTTAATGTAGCGTAACAATATACTATACTATGTATGTCTAACATAGTCAAGCATAGAGCAGGCTTTCCTACTGAAAAACAGTAGGATATCAGCTCTAGAGAAATCATAGATATTCTTTAGGTTAGTTTTTTCCCCTTAACCTGGGAGATATGATGGCTTTTGAACATCATATCATGAACTCCACACAGTTATGAAGGGAAGACCTCCATGATTTCCTTAAGAAATGCTCCTAAACACGGCACCTTAGCACTGGACAAATAGAGACTTGGAGAAGCACTGGTTTGATCAAGGTCGTACAACTTTTGTTAGCCCAGATCCAGATCCCACAGTTCAGATCCTGTGACCAGACTACAAATTAGAAATATTTATATCTTAGTGAGGTTAAATTAGGTGACAGTTCTGTCCTATATAAATATCAAACATTTGTGCCACTGCTGAGTTCAAGACTAGCTCCTGGATGGCCTGGGACCTTTCTTTTTGTGCATGTAAGTGGATGGTAGAACTTCTCAGGATGATTTTGAAATTCACAGGGATTCATAGGCGAGTCTGTAGTGATTTTGAAGAATACATTGCTATTAACAAAATGCTTAAATAGCTTAAACATTTAGTTCCTACGTGTAACCCCTGTTTCCAAAGTTTGTAATAAAAGTCTTATTTCAGAGGCCAGGAAAGGACACCCCATCTTGATCTCAGGACAGAGAAACACACTTGTGTTTTGATTTGGAGCTGCTGGGCACCCCAGAGCTATTTATCACACGAGTGCCACTTTTGATTGTTTCAGAACTTTAAACACAAGGGTATCAGCGCTGTGTAGGTCAGGACATCCTTCATGACGAAGTTCAAGGAAAGAGAGGGGACAAATTAAAAATAAAAAGTACTTCATTTCTTTCAATAAAAAGCTGGCTAATTTTGTAAGTTCTATCTTTTTAAGGTCTACTTTGAAAAACCTATTATAATTTCTTTTTAAATGATATGTTGTACAACTTGAACTGCATAAATTCCATCCATATTTTCAGCCTGGATAGCTTTTAGAAATAAATAGAATGGTTCTAATTATTTCTGAATCTAGAAGAATAGAAGATCAAGATAAAATTAGATTACATTTTTGGAGTCTTGCAGTTGATTTTGTGCATTGATTGTCATGTGGATAAAGGGTAAAATACATCTGTTTATCCAAGATCTCTCTGATGGACAGATGGAAAATGTTAAAACTACTCCCTCCCTAAATATCCCTAAGCAATAGGGATATTGTTAATAAAGTCTTGTGAATGAATAAATTTTGAATGAGTGGTATCTTTATTTTAAATTTGTGCTAATGTGGGGAGGCCCTATATGGGTTCCCTAGAGCTGTGTAAGGATACTGACTTTGTAGTAGGGCACTGGGAGGCCCTTCCATCAAAAGGACTCGCTTATGCACCCCTGGGCAACTTGCGTTGTCCTCCTGGTAGACAGGATCAGCAGAGGGTCTTTGCAATCTCTGGCACCCCTCCAGCACTGGCAAGAAAGGCTTGCTTTCTCTCTCTCTCTCTTCCTTCCCTCCTTCCTTCCTTTCTTCATTGCTTTTTCTTTCTTTCGAACAGCAACAACAGCAACCACAACAATTATAAAACAGGATCAGCAAATCCAGTGAGAAGGGCAGTGCTGGCTTCTCTGGCATATTTGGACAAAAATAAAAGAAAAATGCTTCCAGTGATACTAATAATATAGCTTTCCCATGTTAAGGCTATATGGGCAACTGAGAAAATGAGAGTCTGAGAACTTTATTTAAAGACAGTCACCTCCATACCTATAGCTGGCATGCTTGTGACAGCTCAGTTTACCAGATAATTAAGGTAGTATGACCCTGTTTCCCAACCATAAAGATCTTTCTAGAATTTTATATTAGAATTTTACCTTAGACTGACCAGCTGCTTGTGTTTGACTTCAGTGACCTTCTGTTTAATTACCATTAAATCCTTTTTTTTTTTTTTTTTTTTTTTTTTTCTCTTCTGGACCTTAAATCATTTACTCAGGGAAAAGACACATTTTTTAATTTATTTTATTTTATTGAGTGATAAATATCAATGAGACAGTTTCAGAGCTGATTAATAGGACAATTTCAATAATTAATACATTTTACGTTGTTATCTTCCTAGTGGTTATCCATAGTACAAGAAGCAGACAGGATATCCTGTCCAAACACTATTAGTATAAATCTTTCTGCTCATACAATTAAGTGAAAGTAGCTACATATCTATCCTAACTATTCTGCATATACAAATATAAAATGGTCCTTCCTTTGTATCCCCTTTTTTGTTTAGTCCTGTCAGAGATGGGTATTCTGTTGGCATTCATATATTATAGGTGCTTGAATTCAGCGAAACACTCCATCACAGTCCAGCAGTCCACAATAGTAGTGGGTTATCCACAGAAGTTGTTGACTAGAGCCTTTTACACCAAGGACAAATGTTTTAAGGCCTATGAGGAAGAACCTATTTTTATCAATTCCTGTGAAATTCCCTTGAATTGAAGGTCAGCCTCAAAATTAGCGAGTTGTGAGCCATCCCTGGGTTTGAAACTTAAGAGAGCAGCTGGTTGGCTTGTCTGTACCAGATGGGTATTTTAGCTCTTCCCTGGAGAAGCTGGGAGAGTCCAGACATATGAGCAGGCCCGAGGGAGGTGTGTCTCCACACACAGCAAGCCTACAGGTCTTCTGTACCACCTACTGTCAGATAGTAGGTTGAGCCAAGACCACAAAAAAAATGCAGACTCTCACTTAGCCAAAGGTGAAGCGTCTTGAGGAAAATACTGTATTGCTTCCCTGAAAATTTCTAACATATCCACATAAGTAGAAAATAGGGGCTGTGAGTTTGTGTTAGGCATGCTACTTAGTTTGGCGTGGTAATCATTTCACAGTGCATATGTGAATCAAGTTATGTTGCACACCTTGAATGTGTGCAGTTTTTATTTTTAATACATTTCAGTAAAACTGGGGAAGGAATGGAAAAGTCACTGCTTGTGTGTCTTTCAGAAAGTAAATAAATTGCATTATAGTTTCATAGCCCCGAGACATCAAAATATCTCTGAAACACATTTTCTGAAATTAAACTCCTCCTGTGAGAATTAATGAATAAGTGCTTAGGTGTGATAACTGGAATGAAACAGATAATTTAAGTGTGGCTGTCCCGGCACTGTTACTTGAGTCACTGACAAGAAGTATAGCAGGCGAAACAGGTTCCAAGTGTCAGCTGTGGGCTCTGCGCATGCCTAATGGTGATCTCCCCCGCCTGCCTGCTCTCAGGTTCCCAGCATGCACAGCAGCTGGCTCTGAGTTAGCCGTCAGCCCATACTGGGGTAGGGAGCACGTGTCACCATGTCCCCTGTCCCATGCCATGCCCTTGGACAGAGATTATCTCATGTATCCCCAGCAACACTATCAGTGTTTCCACCACCCAGGTTTTTAGAGACAATACTAAGGCACAGAGAGGTTAAGAAACATGTTCAAGGTCTGGCAGTGAGTAACTGTCAGACCCTGGTTGGAGCCTAGGTTTCTGTACTCTGAAGGCTTCTGCTTCTGGCCACAACACAGGTGATGCTGCCTACAGATGATACATTGAAATCACAGATGAAGGATGGCTTCTTACAGTTACTTCATCAATAACCAATGCGCTCGTATTGACTTCCTAGCTCCAGTGTAACAAGTTGCCACACACTAGGCGGATTCAGTCAGCTACATCTCTTGTGGTTCTGGAGGCCACAGATGGAAATCAAGGGACAGGCAGGTCAGCACTTCCTCCAACCACGTCGGGGGAGGACCTTCCTCTGCCTTTGCCAGCTCCTGGGTGATTCCTGGTGTTATCAACTTTCCTGTAATAACAAATTCCTGAGACAATCAACTGTCAAGGAGAAAAGGTTTATTGACCTCCCGCTTTGAGCCCGTGGTTTGTGGACCCCATGGCCTTTAGGTCTGGTGAGGTGGCACAGCATGGTGGGACTGCATGGCAGAGTACAAATGCTCTGCAGGTGGCCGCTGGAAGTGAAAGCGAGGAAGAGGAGGGGCGGTGTGGAGTCCAGGACTGTCCGCGTCCAGGGTACCCCCTTGTGACATGAAGACCCCCACTTAGGCCACATATCCTATTAATACCTAGGACCAAGATTTTGCCACTGGGCCTTTGAGGGACACCTGAGACCCAAAACCCAGCATGTTCCTTGGTGTCTCCATTTATCAGGTTCTGGGGGTCGGGCAGAATCAACTACGCACATATTTATATGTGCTGCACCAGACAGAAGACAATGGAGCAATGCCAGCTTCTTTGTTCACTAGATTCATGTCAGTACTAATATCTAAAAATATCCCAACAATGGCCAGACGCTGCTTTAAATAGGGTTCTGGACATTTATGTGGATTTTTAAATTTTGTTTTCATGACGCTTGAGACTCTACAAGTCCACATTTCCAGTTGAGCTAAAATTAAACTTTTCCTTGTGCAAAGCAGCCCTTGCGTGCTTTTGTTAATGTGATCTTCAGAATGTGCGCATTTGGGGTGCAGTTGGCTCGTCCAGGTGTGCTCATTGAACTCAGGCACCTCAGGTACATTTTCCTGATGGTTATCTCTGGTACTGAGACCTGCTTGGGCTTGGGACTTTATATTCCAATCCCAGATCCAAGACCTGTCATACGCTCAAGCCAATCCAGTCCCCAGGTGCTGGGGAGTCAGATTTCAGGATCTTCCTGAGAAAGAGTTCTATTGCTACAGCTGCAGGTAACAAACCATGCAAAACACGTCTGGGATGCAATGTCCAAACTGCTATTTTTCTCTAAACAATAGCCCTTATTATTGGGACTGAAATAAGACTAAAATGCTCCCACATCCTTTCTCTGAACCTCCCTCTAAATCTGGATTGAAGACAATCGTGCCAAGCTTCCTCATGGAGTTTTGTATTTCTCTTGGGCATTCTGTTGCACAGTTAATTTTACACCAAGGACTTTCAGCCACGAGCCTGCACTAATCTTCCATTTTCCTTCTGGCATGGTGCATGTCCTTTTAGAAAAATCAGGCGGCATAAGGTGTGAAGCACACCTGGGATCACGAATGCTAAAGCCACAGCAGAAGCAGGGAGAGAAATCACCTGTGTGGTGATGGATTCATGGAGGCTGAGCAGGGGCTGCTGTGCCTCTCCTGTCCCCTGCTTGGTGATGGAGAGCTCACTAGCTGATTTAATGTGGAATGAGCCTCAGTATTTTCTCATTAGTTTGCACTGCTCAGGTGTTGCAGGAAAGGAGTGAAAAGAAGTTGGTGCTGGGTGAGGAGTTACTGAAGGTGGGGCATCCTCTAGCTGGGGCTTGCGAGAACCTATAATTCTGTATTTGCCACAGCACCCAGGAGACTGGCCTATTCACAGAGTAAAATCATTACCAAGCAGAGGATTTGTTTGCTTTTATCTTTGTGGTCAGTGGCTCAGATCAAGAAGCAAAGTGCCCATCCAGGGCCAGCAGAAACTTGAATTTTTTTCCCCTCAGGGCTCCCCTGGGACCCCAGAGAGCCCACACCCTTTCCCTACCCTCCCTAAAAGGTCCTCAGGCCCCCATGAGCGTTTCCAGCTGAGCTGGGTGGCAGCTGTCTCCTGAAGCCCAAAGTGGCCGTTGATTTCCTTTTCCAAGCTCTAATCCAGGAACTAAGTGCTTCTCAGGTGCCATGCCACATGGGCAAGGAAAGCTCGAGTTCTCAGAGTGCACTGGGAAGGACTGCAGACATGGATGGTGACGTGGCCTGATGGAAGAGCTCACAGCTGTGCTTGTGGACACCTGGGTCCAAGTTAGCATGCTGGCCCTGCAGTACATAGATCAGAATTCTGACAAGTGCCGGGAGAAGAAAGATCCTGTGTTAGCAGCAGAGCTAATAATCCCAGCCCCATTCATTAACATACTACCCATGCCTCCGCCTCTCCGTACTGCCTTCCGAACCATGTGAACGGCTTTTCACAGCTTCTTTTCCATCTGCTCAAATAAACAATAGCCTTTGCAACCAATGGAAAAAGCAGCAGCAGGTAAGGCACTATTTTTAGGCATGCTGAAAGCCGGGTGTTGATTACTGTGCTCCACACCTGAAACACCCAAGATGCCAGGCTGAAAAAATGGATTGTTTTTGCTCACTTCTGAGCTCATGAATATCGACTGTCTTTCACCTTGCTGCTTCTACCTGACCCCTCCTTGTGTCACAAAGGCAGACACTGGGAAGATAGTGGTCAGACTACCCCCTACCCCGTGGCATCTTTTCCAGCTCAGTAGGTAGCATTTTGTAACAATTATTGCTCTTTTTCCTTCCAGTCTTTTTTTTTTTTTTAACATACATCAATGGGATATATATCACTTGTAGAATGTATATTGATATATATGTGGTCCATTGTTTATTATCCCTGTATATATATATATATATATATATATATATATATATATATATAGACACCCACCCATCCATCCATCTGTCCATCCATCCATCTGTTCACCCACCCACCCATCCAGCTACCCACGCACCCATCGAGCCAGCCACCTAAACATCCATCCATCCATCCATCCATCCATCCGTCCATCCATCCATCCATCCACCCACCCACCTGTCCATCCACCCACCCACCCGTCTGTCTGTCCATCTGTCTGTCCATCTGTCCATCTGTCTGTCCATCCATCCATTCATTATCTACTGGAGATCATATTAATAATTCAGCATTGGTCTTTTGTGTTATCTGACTGATTCGACAGAGTAGATCTGTCAGGTGGTGATCTTTATTTCACAAATGAAGGAAGGACACAGGGCTGACAGAGTTGGAGAAACCTGCTCAGCTGACCTTGCTAGCAGAGCAGAGCCTGAATCTGAACCTGGCTTCTATTCCCACTGTGTTCCTTCTTGCTATGGTCTTTCTCACTGATTTCATCTCAAATTGTTCTCAACTTTAGGGAACAAGACTCGATTTTCCTTTTTATGTTTCTTCTCATTTTTTGGTTCCATCATAAAGTAAATTTTCTTGTACAGTTTTCCTTTCTTTGAAATGCCACAGTAGAGACCAGTAATAGCTAGGATGTCAAATGCCTGCCATTTCCCTTTTCTAATTGAGACAAATTCATTACGCTCCCCACTGACACGCTCACTACCACGGGGAGCCTGAGTTAATTGCCCCGCGCCTGCTGCATGGGCTGAGTGCTGGGCCTTCCAGGAGCCATGGCTCCAGGCATGTGGGCCCTTGGATTGTGTGTGAGGCCCTGCTGACTTGCACGCTGCCCTTTGTCTGCCCTTTGATTGCTACTTGCTTCCTCATGGTACCTTTAGCAATTCAGGAACTTATTCTGAGACGTCACTTACCACAGGTCCTTGAGGTCCCCTTGGCTAATATCATGCTAATTCATTGGAAATGTAGGGATCCCCCATCCAGATCCTGCTCCCTGGGGTGTTCTTGGCCCTCCTTTGCCCCACACTGAGTTCCTTGATAGCCCCAGAGAGCAGCTGTGGGAGGGCCTCGGAACAGACCAAGGCCTGGTAGAGTCATCTCTTCCTTCAGCTTCCAGAGTCTTTCTCATTCTGCCAGTCCACTCTTGGGACATCCAGGTGATGTCTTGGGATGTTGCAGAAGGCCAAGAGAAGGGAATGATTCCAAGGTTTGCTCTCTTCTAGAACTTGGGGAAAGACACTGGAGAGCTGGAAGAAAATATAAACCATTACAGACACTTTGCTACTGTCCATCCCATTAATTTAAGCAAAAAAGGAATCATTTGGAACCATAGGGCAGCACATGGAAATTAGGATCCACTCTGAGAAGAGACTGAGGCAGCTCTGGGAAGCAGACACCAGGGAGCAGCTCTTTCCTGGGCTACCCTTGGGACAATGTGGCTTTTGTCCTCCCATCGCTTGACTCATGACTTGCAGAGAGGCTGAATGGCTGGTCTGAGTCATGGTGGCCTTCTGCATGCCTTGACTGACAGCTCCAGTAGGCCTCCCTGGGTGTCTTGGAGCTCATCCCAGATGAGGAGCTCATGGAGGAGAGGCCAGCAAACTCGTGTGTGTCTTTTGCATGACATTCTGATCACAGGCTCAAGTCCTATGTGGGGCAATTCACATCTGTTTGCACCAATGGGTCCCAGGTTCTTCCCAAGCCAGCCATAGTGTGGCCCTGATAGAGGAAACAATTTGGAGATACTGTCAGGTGAGGCAGGGTCCAGTTTGGAAGCAGTGATACACAGAGATTGGATGACTGTGGGCAGAGAGGTGGTGTGTGTGTTGTCAGGGGAGGGGTACTGGGTCACGAAAAGCCCATTAAAGTGAACCTAGAAGAAAACCATATGGAGGGGCTCATGAGGATGTGGTCATTTATGGGTAGTAGGAATGAGGGGCTTGGGTTTAGTGTCTGTGCAGGGCACGAGATTTGGATTTGCAACCCTCATTCTCATAGGAGGCTTAGTCTCAAAAGTGTCTGGGGTGACAGCTGCTTTTGGGGACCAGTTTTAGGCAAGATGACCAATAGGGGGAAAGCATTTTTATTTGTAAAATGTTTTCCTTTTCCTTGATGTTGATTATTTCCATTCAAGTGTAGCATATAGGGGTCTCTTTTTCTGATCTCTTCTCTAATATTTCTTCAAAACCTGGGATCCCCTAACCCATTCTGATGGAATCTCTTCAGAAGGATATGGGAAAGAGGAGGTACCAGCTGATTGTATTTTGTGGGATCTAAGATTTGCCTGGAAGTTAAGCCACTGATTCTGATACCATTCTTCAAGAGAAGATGCAAGGAGAGAGCAGGCAGGGAAGAGGTAAATGTAATATTCACCCAGTTTATATAATGGGTAATAAATGTGTTAGGAATGTTCTGAAATCTTTTTTTTTTTTTTTTGTCTTTTTGAGACAGGGTCTCACTATTCAGTTCAGGCTGGCTTTAAGCTCACTTTGTAGCTCAGGCTGGTCTTGAACTCACAACAATCCTCCTGCCTCAGCCTCCCGAATGCTGGGATTACAGGCATGCACCACCACCCCCGGTCCTGAAATCATCTTGTAGGCCATAAATACAAAACCCTGCTTGTTCTGATCTCAGTTGTCTATGGTCATAGTTTAATTCTGTGATGTTCTTAGCTGAAGTCAATAGTATGAGGGAGCTGGCTCGCCAGACTTCATTGCACCCTGGCATTCAGTGACATCATGGTGGTAGCTGAGAACTGGGCATTGAGGAAGGGTTTCTACCACAGAAATTGGAAACCATGGACAGGAGGAATATTTTTCCAGAGTGTTGGTTATCTGCATATCACTCAATACAATTCATTTAGAAGTAATGTGATTGCAGGCCGGGGAGATGGCTCAGTGGAATAAAGTGCTTCCCAGGCAAGCATAAGGGTCTGAGTTCAATCCCTGGTTCTGCCAAAACAAAACTATAAAAAAAAAAAAAAAAAAAAAAACCAATAGCAGAAGTAATGTGATTGCATACGCATGCCTTTCCTCTGGTGGAAAGTCATGTGTTTAATGAAGTACTGCCATGCTGAAGTAACACCACTATTTTAATGTAGCATGGATGAGTATATAAATGCATAAACTTTCCAAAGAATCTTGTAGCCAATCTTCAGTATTGACTTTTTATCTTCAAAACAGAAATAAAGAAAG
Organism: Ctenomys sociabilis; assembly: GCA_004027165.1. Classification (NCBI taxonomy): domain Eukaryota; kingdom Metazoa; phylum Chordata; class Mammalia; order Rodentia; family Ctenomyidae; genus Ctenomys; species Ctenomys sociabilis. The sequence continues at coordinate 100,105 of PVKA01002845.1, forward strand.
CTGCTGTTGTTTGTTATAACAGGAATACGACCTAAAATGATGGTGCATTAGGGTGGTGCAGACTATCAGTGAGGACCCTGTAACCTGATGTGATTGTGATTGTCCTATCTCCTTGTCTCATCTGGATCTGTTCTGGGGAAGAGTGACCAATGTCAGCAACCTGTAAAGTGAAATGACCGCAGGACAGGGCGGCGTGTGCTGTGTGCCTGGAATTTGGTCTCCCAGTGCAGGTTAGCAGAGACCTTCCTGCTGGGTGGGAGGAAGCCGACTGTCATTGGGAGCACATTTTCCATGGGGACAGTTTTGCCAATTAAAAAAAAAAAGTGGAATGGACTACACAGGCGCCGAGTTATTCTAGGACAAAGTGTACACTTCAGAGCGATGTCTTCAGCTTCTGTACTTGAGTCAGAGAAATAATGTGTCAGGTCATGGATAATCACGGCCTGTATGTAGAGGTGCTTAGCGTCCAGTATCACTTCTAACTTGCTTTGATTATCGTGACGACTATCGTGCATGTGCCTAGTGCTCCTGGAAGTGCAAGGCTGAAGACCTAGCAAAAGAGAATTCTTCAGAAAACTAGCTATTCCAAAGCATCTAAGTCATTTGATATTTCAGAGGTGTGGTAATAAAAAAGATACGAAGAAATAGAAAAATGACTGATTATGGACAGGTTCAATTGGGCTCTTTCAAGTAGCATGAAAAGCTCAGCATTATTTCAAGCACTGAAAAGCTCTGCAAAGAGCAGGCCTCATACTCCATGAGCAAAACAACTAGCGTCACTCTAGCAGGACGACGCGTACTGATGTACGTAAAAGGCAGTGGGTCGGTGATTCTAAACGGAGCCAAGGTCTTCGAGCTTTCATTTACATGACTCATTTACTCTAAATGAGCATCTACTGTGTACCTTGTACCATCAAGACCCTGAAGATGCAAATGTGGTCATACCCCAGTCCTGTATCTGGGCTGATGGGCGAGAAGCTCCATTAATAAACAGAAAATACCCACACAGGAGTGTAGTGCCTCCATGATGCTACCAGACGATACCCCAGGTTTTGCTGAGGAAACAACACATTTTAGCGAGAGGCTACTTAATAATACATACATACATACATATGCTAATGATACATAATTATGTATCTATACATATTGATATTTATTACAATATTTTAATCTTATGAATGTAAGTTATATTCTTTGTGGACTAGTTGTAACTTTCAGTGAAGTAAAATGGAATTGAGTCGTGGGTAATCTTCTGAATCAGATGATAGCCTCCAGTGTACTTCCTTTGAAATATTACTGATATGTGTACATAAATATAGCATGAATTTTAAACTGGAATCATACATATATACATATATGTATATATATGTATAACCTCTCCCTTAAGCTTCTCACAAGCATCACTGCGTATCTGGAAATATTATGCAAAATTTTGCTTTTTAATCATTGGCTGATATGTTACCATGCATTTCTTCTTCTTATTAGACTTTGATATTGTGTCCAATTTCTTGCATTTAAGTTATAAATACATTTAAAACATATGTCCATGTAGGAAAATATTTGTTTGTATTCTGAATACATCTTTACCTTATATTCGTAGGCACAGAAGTACTAAGTGGCACAATTATGGTAATTATTCTAGAAGTGTTTTCCAATTTATATTCCCTCTTGTGATGATGTGAATATTTTTAAGATATGTTTTAATATTAGAGTAATGGATACAAGTGATATTTACAAATTCCTAGCTTTTACACGAGTGAAATAAATTCTGCCCTTGCTGTTTCTATGGCCTGGTTTGTTCTTGCTAGGCCTGCGTTAGTGCGTCCAACATGCTCCTCCTCTTCCTCTTCTTCTTCCTCACCCCCCTCCTTAATATAGGTTCTACAGGGTCTACAGGGTCTCACTACGCAGATCGGACTCATAGCATTCTCCTGTCTTCAGCTTCCCAAGAGCCGGGATTACAGTCGTGCGCCACCGTGCCCGGTCTCAAGTGCCATCTCAGCCCCCCAGGGGCAGGGCTGGCATGGCACGCTGGGGATTGAACCTGAGTTCCTGTTTCCGCCTAAATAGGTGCTTAAACCACTGAGCTATCCAGCCGGCCCTGCCCACTGCTTCTTAATCTCCTCTGTTTTTCTTTCTATTACCAGCGTTGCTTGTGGTACCTTTGAATATATTTATATTATATATAAATAATATACTACTGGCTTATAAGTAATTCATTATTTGCTTATGTGTTATCTCTTGAGAACGTTTTTTCTTACAAATCCAAAATCCTTTCTGTTGTCCGTGGCTGCAACCTGTGGGTTCCGCAGGGGGAGGGGATCCCTGTGGCGAGCTGTGCATCCTGAGAGTTTGGCTGTGTCTGGGACTGAGTACGTGTTCAGTAAATAGATGTCGGCTGGAGGAGGGGCCGATAAAGGAGGCCAAAATCCGGGAAGAGTTTGGTTGCTTGCATAGTCTTTATTTTTATTCCTTCAGAAAACGTGAGCGTAGTGTTACATAACAAGCATCTGTCAGCTGCTTAGTCTGCTAACTCAGAGACTGCCGGCTCAAGCTTTCTCCCTGTAAACTGCATCAGTCGCACATTGCCCAGATCAGCATACTGTACTTCCTCCGTGTCAGCAGAATTAGAGTACAAATGTGCAGCTATTTGGCTTATCAGTGTTGGTGTTTGGGATTCTGAAGAAAACTGATGTAGCATTGTTGATTCACATTGTAAACCGTCTGTGTTTATCACACTTTTCTAACTCATATTTTTTGGCTATCTTAATATTTATTGCAGATTTTTCTTGGCAACCCCAGAAATATGTGACTTTAAGTACTTAATCATCAGACTTCTTGTAATTCTGTCTTAAAAGTGGAAGGTGAAAATAGTCCACCCTCGGGCTGGGATTTGGGGGTGCAAGGCCGCTGGTTGTATTTGTTTACTGCAGCTCGTGCAGAAGCAAAGGGAATGAGCGAGGGAGCTGCTGGAAGTTTCAGACCCAGCCAGTGACGGGCAGAGGACGAGGCTCCATATTCCCAAGGAAGGGCCCACTCTGCCCTTTTTGCAGAAGGGCTACAGGGCAGTTTGCCTCCGGTGGGTATCTGGGGGAGGTATCTGTCAGCTCTCTTTTCCTTGAGCGTCTGTCTCAGGACTGTGTTCAGGTAGATTGTGTCTGCTCTGCTCACATTGGGCTCGCTGGCTCCCGAATGCCCCTGCTGCCTCCCTCTGCATCCTAATGGGTGCTCTGTAGAGGTGCCCTGAATGCCCCATTCATCCCGTTCTTCCTTCTCCTGCCCAGGCTTTGGCATGAGGTCAACTCCTAGACAACATTTAACTGAATGAAAGAAGATCTTTTAAAAAATGAAAGGATTCCCCACCAGGTGGGGGTTAGCTTCACTCCCCACCAACATTTAGTCAGGCACAGCAGGCTTTCTGATCTTTCTCCTTGGTAATTACAAATAGCCTCTCTTTCCCTCTAAAAGTATCCTGGGTTGGTGATGAATTATGGAGTCAGTTTACATTCCAGGTACCATTGACAGAAAGGTGGGCATAAGAGAACTAGCAAAACGAAGCCGTAATTCATTTTGTAAATGCATGACCTATTTCTAGGGTTCATCAGACCTTCAGTTATTGCAGAAAAACAGGCTGGCAGCGGCCTACAACAGCACTAGGCATGATATAGGGTCTCTTCTCGTTAGCTACAACTTACTACAATAGTAGCAAGTATTTTGGGTTTCTGTTGATTTAACATCCAATGCAGAGTGCATTCAAGTTTTTTTTTTTTTTCCAGCTAAAGGGTACAAAATTCCATGGGCTCTTCAGCTCTGATTTAAAGAGTCATACTGAGGGTCTGGACTTAACCGTCTGTGTCAACACACGTGTTCTTCAGACACAACCGTTACTGAGCACTCATCTTCAAGTCATAGAGAACCACCAGAGGACCCTGAGAAGTACTGTTACTGAAATTCCCACTACATGTGAGCCACAGACCTAGCATAGATGCATCTTTATTCATTTTTGATGATCCCATTCTTCTCTTAATTCCCAGTCATAAAGAGGCCCAGGGATCTGCAGCTGAACCTCCTGCTTATTGAGCTGGGGAGCATCTCTGTGCGTCACAGCACTGAGAAATGGGCTCCTTCTTCAGCAATCAACATAAGCATTTGATGGAGGGTGGGCACTGAAGAAAAGCACAGTGACCAGTTACTCTGGGGAAATCTGAGGCCAAGTCAGTTGCTTCCAGAGTTGACACTGTCGGGGTTTTCATTACCATGTTGATGAGTAGAGCTAGGAGAGCTCAGTAGCCCAGCAGGTCAGTGACACACTTGCTGAATGACTACTTTGCACATAGCCTGGGTGGAGGATGAGGACATTCATGTGGCTCTTTCCTTGCAATCTCCCTGAGATGAGGGTGGGTAGCTATCAACCAGGGGAGCAATAATGGAGAAATCCAAAGAAGATCAGACATGAAGAGACCCCCTTGGGGTATCCATAAGAAGAGAAGGCGCTAAGGGGTGAGGTGTAGGAAAATGGCTAGGCACTGCAAATCGCTATTGTGCATGGCATGGTATCTTATAGCCAGCACTCACTGTCTACTACTGTTTGTGGGCTCTTAAATTCTTTACATGGACTTAATCCTGGTCATCTGAAAAGTGGGCACCATTACTGTCCTTTTTCTTCTCCCCTTCATTGGATGTCCATTTGGCCAGTGAAAAAACTGAGCTGCAGGTAACTCAGCAACCTACCACGACAGATAAGCTGCACTGTCAACCTGCTTGTCTTGTGAGCTACCTCGCAGGTTAAGTAAGGCACATTTCATGGAAGGGTGACCTTGGTTGTGTATCTGTTCTCTGGTCCCTTTTCTGTCTGCTTCTTTCCACTGCTCTGTCTTCCAACACCCATGAACTAAACATTTCTGCTTGATCATGTCCTTCTGCCATGGTGTTCCTGCCTCAGAGCTGGCTGGCCATGAACTGACCCCTCTGAAACCATGGACCACATAAACTTTTCTCCTTCAAGTTGTAGATGTTGGTTTTTTTTTTTTTTTTTCCTCCCAGTATGGGGAGGCTGACTTATACACCCACCCAGGGTCCAACAGCCAGAAGGCTGTAGAAGTAGGACTGAAGCCAGGCTCGGTGCTTTTGTGTGCTGTGCTGCTCTCCTCCTGGCTGGCCTTGTTCCACTGTCCTAAGCACACAGTGCTCTTTGTGCTAGCAAGACTCACAAACATCAGCTTTTGTGGTTCAGATGGATGGCAAGAGATGAGTGTCATCATATGCTTTGCTTGGAAACTGTCCCCATGGAGCATGTAATGTGCCTATGACCACATAGCTTTTGAGATCAATCTACTATTCAAATTTCTTATTTTAATTTTTTTAATCAGGAATCAAACTCAGGACCTTATGCTTAACAGAAGGGTTAAGTGGCTTGTGCCACTGAGCTATATCCCCAGCCCAATTTTTTTTGAAGTTTCCATAGTCTGTATGCTTCTGTGGACCTTCATGGCCTCAGGTAAAGATGACTGAGTAATTTGTTATTATTTTTAATTTTTTGGCGGAACCAGGGATTGAACTCAGGCCCTTGCACTTGCCAGAGAAGCACTTATTCTACTGAGCCACCTCCCCAGGCCCACTTTTTAGTATTTTAATGTAACCTAAAAGTTATACTTAATATAAAAAAGATATAGCAGTATAATTTTTAGTCATAGTTTTCCTCTTTTGACAACTGTACTCTTTTCCCCCCTCAGATTACGTTTTTTCCTCTTCTACATTCTGATGCACAGGTATCGAGCCCTGGGTGCAGAAGGTCAGCCCAGCCTCTGGAGTCTTGATTTTACTGGGTGTGTGGTAAAACTGTATTCCACCAAGGGGAGCTGAGCAACACATTGGAAAAGAACTCTTTCTTAAAATAAATCCGGAATTTTACATTTCTCTCAAATTCCATTATAAGAAAAAATTTAATATCCTCGGATAACATTTTCATATATTTTGATTTTGATTTTTTTGAGGACTATTCATATAGCATGTGTTTTTCATTTTTTTCCCCGCATGCAGGTTGTAATATTGCATAAGGATTCAAAGGCCAGCAGTGTAGCTCCCTACTGTCTTGTGGTGGTATTTGTTTTAAAAAGCCTGTGGGATCCCAGGTTTGGGGCCTGATGCTAACTTTGCAAGAGAGAGAGAGGGGAGAGAGGGGAGAGAGGGGAAAGAGAGAGAGAGAGAGAGAGAGAGAGAGAGAGACGGAGACAGACAGAGACAGACAGAGACAGAGAGACAGAGAGAGAACCTCTTCTAAGAGTCCCAGTGTAACTTAAGCATTACCTTTTCCTCTTTTCCTTTCTGTGAACAAAGCTACACTCCTTAGAACATCTTTCTGTTGCTCATCCCAGACTGTTATATACCCATAGTTTTCAAAATCTTTCGCATCTGATTTCATTTTCTTCTCCTTCTCTAAGTGATGATATCATTGATTTTGATGCAAGTTTATCTCCCAAGATGCACCATGGTTCTGCTCCCTGCTCTATCTGCACCCTGGATCCATTTTGTCACTTTTGCCAGTTGCCTTGCTCTACACAGGGTCAGCTACTGATTCGGAAATCTCGGATCCCAGGGCCTTATCTTTCTATTGCTTTACATCCTCCAGCTCACTCCCACCACATCTGCCTCCAATTCCATCAAGACTTCGTGGGCCTTCCAGGCTCCATTTTCTCTCACTCAGTCCCCTGCCAGATGAACAACCCTTTCCCACTTTCCGTGTTCGCTCCAGTTTAAATCATGTGAGCCATTGCCTGAACCACACCCTCACCAGCAGTCTCAGGCTCTATATCCAGAGGGAGCTGAACCAACCAGCTCAGCAAAACCTCCCGAACTGTTCTTCCCAAAAGCCAGGGTGTGGAGCTCCACTAGAGGAAACTGCTGCCTGTGGACCTGCGTGCACTTCATGCTCGCAGTGGTCACCTTCTGCTGGGTCTGCCCAGCTGTGCAGTAGCCTTTTCAGGGCTCCACGAACCCTCTCCGTGCTGTTGGTTCCAGGCATTGCCTTTATTCTATGGTGTACACAATGTCCCTGAGAAGAGGATCACCTCCAAAGTCACTGAGTGTTTTGGTCTTTCTCTTCCTCTCCGTTTTAACCATACTGAGAAGGCATGCAGCAAGACTAAGATACTTGGAAGTGTTTCTTGTTTGCAGCAATTACTGCAGATGTTTGAAACTGTCTCCAACATCCAGCTGTACCACACAAGTAGAAAACGGTGTTTCTGTGACAGCTCTCATAATGGTGTGCTGAGCTACTTTCCTCTTCATGTATCAGCTGATGGTAATGTTTTGCTCACTCTTCATATATCTATAAATAATTTGGCACATTTCTATATTAACCTTTTCAACAAAGCTGTGACTCCATGAGTGGGAAGAAGTGCACTCTAGTATAATCCTGAAACATGCAAATTAGAGCTTGGAGCTGAGGAAGCAAAGACCTGCTTGACAGAATTAGACTTGGGTTGGTCTGGTTTAGGAAGGTGCCTTTGTTTATTTTTATTTTGTGCCAGGATTTGAACTCAGCCTCAAGCTTGCCAGGCAAGTGCTGTGCTGTGACTTACATCCCTGGCTAGTTTTTAATCTTTTTTTTTAGTGTTATAAACTTATCAAGTAGTCTTATCCCAGTACTATAATCCGAGATCTCTTAGATCTGGACAGTGTTGGTGCGTAACCATGAAAAGAAATTAGTGGTTAGCTGGGAGGAAGGACTTCTGCAGATGTTTCTCCTTCTCAGTTTGTTTATTTATTTATTTGCGGTCCTGGGAATCCAATGCAGGACCTTGCACTTGCCAGGCAGGTACTTATGCCACCAAGCTATCTTCCCGGCCTTTACTTTATTATTTAAGTAAGGGCTCTTTTTATGACTATATAGTAAAAAATATAGTTAATAATGAAGACCGAAGTGGAAGTAGAAGATTGTCTTTTGCAGGGAGAAGCCACAGTCTGCCATTCAGGCTACTTGACACAAACATGCAAATACTTGTGAACTTCTGAGTCCGTCTCACATGAGGCCATCCTCGGAGAGCTGCCGTGGGTCTGGCTTTACCTGGAGACTCAGAAATGGAGAATTTGTCGTCTGTCCTGGCTCCATCCTTTGTGGCCAGCTGCTCAATTTTTGTTAAGATTGGGATTAAAATGATGCTTGAACTTGGGTATTAAACATTGGCCACTTATAGTGTTATAATGCATTTAGGAATTAGTGTTCTTCTTCATAATTGACTGTCTTGGCATGTCCAAATAAAACATTTAAAAAGATGAAAAATTATCAGAGGAAAAGTTATGTTAGGTTTGAAATAACTTGTGCTTATAATACGTTCAATTTTCTCATTTACAAAAGCTGTTTTCCCATAACTTTGCCTTATTTCTAAATGCTTTTCTTTGAGCCCACCTGTTGAGGCCGTGGCACTGGTATCCCCTGCAGAGGACGCTCGAGTTTGGCACTCGCTGTACCTCTGGACACATCCAGGTGGCGCTTCCCCTGGTGCCTGTCTCAAAAGACTGATGATGGTCATAAACACTCCTGGAAGCCTGATGGAATCCCGTGGTTTGTCCAGCAGCTGGAGACCCAGGCTGAAGGCTTTAGCATCCTCGGATTAGTGGACCTAACAGCTTTGAACTTATTTTCTTAATGTGAAGAGAGTTGAACTGGATCGTGTTATCAACAGTATTTTATGGTCTCTGGTGACTGTATGACTCAGTAGTGAAAGGATATATTTTAATCAGTTATTTTAGACTTTTGGCAACAGGGTTAGCAGCACGTCTTTCTAGATAAATGAGTTCTTGACTTTATAAATTGACTGAAGCAATTAGGACAGAGAATAGCACTGCATCTTCTTACTGAAAATTAAGTTTATATCAACAGGAAAGTTGCCCATTTCGGGCCTCTCTTTCAGACCTTTTCCCTAGGCATGCTCATAGCAAACTGCAGATTAGGAGCAGAGCGGAGCATCGAGGAGACGTTTTCCATACGGACATCTATTTTTCCTGCCCCATTTGTTGAAAAGAGCTTTGTTTTGCCACTAACCTGCCTTGGCACCTTTGCTGAAAATCAGCTGACTACACATTTGTGTCTATTTCTGGGTTCTTTTCAGTGACTGGTTTGTTTTCAGGCCAGCACTGTACCGCCTTGATTATGGGGGTAGTCTGTACTAGGCTGCAGTTCTAAAGACAGAAAGTCTAACTCCTCTACTTCTGTTATTTTTCAAAATTGTTTGGCTTTTTAAGGTGTTTATGTATTTCTATATACATTTCAGAATCACATTTTCAGTATCTATAAAATTCCTGCTAAGATCGTGACTGGGATTGCATGTAATCTGTACATCCGTTGGGAAAGAACTGACGTATCAACTGCTGCATTTTTTCCTCTGTAGTGTTAGCTTTGGTTTTAAGGAACTGTTCATAACTTAAAGAGAAATCGTAATTACCAAATGTGTATTCTGAATAGAAAATGGATAATGAGTTCAAATTTCCACCAATATGCTTTATGTGGCTTGTTTTCCAATTATTTTTTATGGTGATAGGAACATTAAATACTTCTCCTAAAGCAATTTAATGATTTTTGAAAGAAACTAGATTAAGTGAAATGTAGAAATAAAAAAAAGATAACATTTCCATATTAGCAAAGACACCAAATCCCTCCATGTGAGTGCCCAATAATCAAGAGGACGGGGGTCAAGCCAGCTTTTTCCTTAAGCCATGAGAAGCAGGGACAGCAACCACCCCTTGACTTGCGGCCTGCTGACCTCTGGGGTGTAACTGTTCTCAGGGCAGCCGATTTCAAGCTAGGATGGTGATATCTCTGACCTCAGAGCTAGATGGGATGTGTACTAGACCACCATTATTTAGAATTTCCATTATACACATACAGTAGCTATAAATAAGCCTAAGAACACAGAGCATAGTAAGACAGTTAGAAAAGGATGAATTTTATGTATTCCCTTGGATTTTAGTACAATAGTAATTTTGTTTAACTGAATTTTAAATAACGTCCCTATCTAGCAGCCAGCTCACAAAATTCCTGACAATGTCACAGTGGGTCAGCCAACAGGAGCCAGCTTCGGCCTACCACTGTGGCTGTGAGTGGGGTGAGACATGTTTGGTAGCAAATGGAACTAACAGCTACTTGGTTGTCTAGTGAAACAGAATAAAAGGGTTGCCATGTCTTGTTCAAATATTCCATTCGACAATTCTAAACTGATGGGGTTGGATACACTCTTTTGCCATTTTATAAGTAAAATGATGTGTGTGTGTGTGTGTGTGTGTGTGTGTGTGTTTTGAGGGGATGGGGGATGGGGCAGGCCAAGGAAGAGCAGCTGAAGATTTTTGTCAGCTAGGATGAGAGGCATAATTGTCAGTAATGCACTGAGCCAACAGTGCAGGGGCTCCTAACCTAAGTTCCTCTTAGTGGTGATAGCTCAAGGCACTTTCTAGTAATTATATTGTTAATTTTGTTGCTTTATTTCATAATTCAGGGACCAGGTTAAAAGGCAACTGTGAAATTTTGCCCAAGATCCAATGAAGATTCTCTCCTGTCACAGGAAGGAGACTATGTAGGAGGTGCAGAGAATGGGCATGTGCAACAAGGCCCGGAAGTGGTCCCTGTTGTTCGTCTTCCACCTCATTGGCTGTAGCTCAGCCACGTGACCACACTATGCAAAGGGGGCTGGGAAAAGTAAAGCGCTGAAGAGGCTGAAAACAGGTTAAGGGGGCAGACCATTTCTTCTCGCCTTCTGAGCTTTTCGAATGCAGCACAGATTGGGACCCAGAGATCGCAAGATGAGAGCTTTTCTTTGTTTCATTATTAACTGACTGCTCTTGGACAAACCATTCCTCAGTCTGGGCTCACTTGGCAAGACGCAGGGCTTGCGCTGGGTCAGCGCCAGCTCTGTGGCCACGCCTTCCTCCACTGCCCATCTCTCCCTGCTCTCAGGGCAGCTTCTCTCCACCCATGAGTACTGTTAGGAGTTTTGTGGGGGGACCCAGGGCCTCCTGTGACTCGGCATCCTACACCTGCTTGCTGGGGACCAGGTTGAGGCCGCACTGTGCTCCCAAGGGACTGAGCAGCTGTTGGGTCTGGAGAGAGCCGCGCAGCACAGCTCTGGGGATTTTTTGGGAAGCTGTTCTCATTTTTCTGGAGTCAGGAAAATGCTAACTTCAACATGGTGCTGAAAACAGTTTACTCTAGCAGAAAATGTCTTGGAGGAACTGTAGTGCACATGGAAGTCTCTGGGTTCAAATGCTCACTCTGTCCGTCCTGAGTTTGCAACTATGGCCGAATTACTTAGCCTCTCTCTGCCTCATTTTGTTCTTCTGTAAAATGTCAATCTATCTATCTATCTATCTATCTATCTATCTATCTATCTATCTATCTATCTATCTATCTATCTAGATATCTATCTATATCTATCTATCTATATCTATCTATCTATCTTCTATCTATCTATCTATCTATCTATCTATCTATCTATCTATCTATCTATCTTCTATCTATCTATCTATCTATCTATCTATCTATCTATCTATCTCACATATTTGGTTGTTACACGGACTTGATAACCCTCCTATTTTCAGCCTCCCCGCTGGGATTACAGGCTTATACCACCACACCCACACTCTGGCCGGCTCAGCCCATCCTGGGGGCAGCGCTGGTGTGGCTTGTGGTGCCAGGATGGAACTGTGGTCCCTGCACTTGCCTAAGCTTGCCTAAGCAGGTGCTTTAGTCTGCTGAGCTATCTTGCTGGACCTGAAAATATTTTTATATGAAACAACCCTCCAAATATTTGGGGGTTACTTAAACTAACACCTGTTGTTGGCACAGAAGAGGACCTAGGACTTGCTAAGTGCTATAAAGTGTTGTTTTTGGTGTTGTCACAATGTAGAGAAGGGACACTGTTATAGGCATTGTGATTAGGGAGTAAGAAAGTCAGTTTGATTCCCTTAAATTGGTAGTTGGCTCAAGGCATTGCATAACAACCTACTTACAGAAAATACAAAGCTCACCCCAGTTTGCAATGGTGATCTTCCTCTTTTCTTCTCTACCACCTTTACTCACTTTCTGTTCTCTTCTAGTCTCTTTTTCTCAATGAAAAAAATAAAGACATTGGGACTTGTATATTTTTTTTCTGTATTTTAGGGAAGGGTCCATAGGGTGTTCAGTGTCACACTACCAGATCACACTCCTAATGATCTACCTGTTTACAGCTGCCCAATGCTGGGATTCCAGGTGCGTGCTACCATGCCTGGTCTCAGTGCACCCTGGGGGCAGGGTCGGCACAGCAGGCCCTGGTTTGAAGCCCTGGCCCCTGCTCCTGCTTGCAGGTGCTTTAATTCGCTGAGCTATTTGGCCAGCCCTGGCACTTGTGACAGTACTGAAGTACCAACTTAAATGCTGCAGATATTTGATTAGACCTTTGTGTCAGTGTGTACCCTTTTTTCTCCATTCATACCCTTGGCAGACAATGCTAATGGGTGTGAGAAGTTTGCTTACATAGCCTTAGAAAGGGGCTGTGGCCAACACATTGAACATCTGGTGTAGTGAGACCAGCCAGCTGACCTGGGCAGGCTACACATCCCTTGGTATGTGAGGCATTTGTCTCTTATTGGTGGGTTTGCAGGGAGGTCAGTAGGTTCCTAGAGAAGAAGCCAAGCTCCAGGCCAGTGGGATCCCTAGAGAAGGGAAAAACTTGCTGTCCTCAGGACAGGAGCAGAAGAATGGAAGAGTTTTGCTGTGCTGACAGTCGGTAGCTGTCCTTGTGTCAGCGCACTGAGTGCTATCCCTGCGGAGAGTGGTTTTCAACATGAACATTGCCACCAGCAGCACTAGAGCTTGAGATGAAACTCAACCTTAGAATCAAGGGCTGTAAGTCGTGGTTCAGTGAGGTGGCCGTTGTGAAAGCTGTGGAGAAGACCTAGCTGAAGAAGAAGGATTGGGGTTGGGCCTTGCAGGGTCCCTAGAAGCAGCAGAAAGGGTAGTGCTTCAAATAAGGGCAAACAGGAGAGGCTGGTGTGGGTCTGTGAGGGAGGCAGGCCTCTTCTCCCTCCTCACTAGGGATGTTGTGCCAGGTTGCCATGGTGACGAGACTCCTTTGGGCAGGCAGTGCTGTGAAGCCACCAGAGCAGAAAAGCCTGCAATTCCCCAGTTCCAGTTTCTGCTCAGACTGTGAAATGGCAGTAGATGCCAATCTGTTTTCTTTCAGACAAAGTGGCTTCTCTTCGAGCCTTACATATCCTAAGTTCTGGGGAGAAAAGGAACCAAACCCAAACTCGGAGGTAATTATGTCGTGTGAATCGCACTGATTCTCTGTATCTTTTTTGAGTACATATACATATTCCCAGCATTTAAAAGTAAAGTATAATACTTTGAAAATGAGCGGGAATGCAACCTAACTGCTGGAAAAGTCGTTTCTGCAAACTTAGTAAGAAATACTATAGTTAGAAAGAATCCTGCAGGCATGTGGTGTGAGCAGGATGGAGTCTCCCTGGCCCTCGACCTCCTACTTGTTAGTTTCTGCCTGACAGAGTGAACTGAAGTTACTGAGGGAAAGCGTGGCTGTGAAGCAGATGCATAACACTGGGAAAAGCAAAAAAGAACAGAAATGTATCTTAAATGCAGCTACGATAAGTTTCTGCTTATTCTCTGTTCGTATTGTGCCAGGTTTTAAAATGAAGTTGTAACCGTGGCTTACGTGTTGTTTTATATTTTACTGCCTCAGCTTGGCTTTAGCCACAGTAACTAGAGGTTGTGTTGGTGTGCCACTGTCCCTTAGCAGAGGACGAGGTCACAACTTGCTGAGGGTTGGAGTTTATAATTTATTTATTTATTTTTATTTACTTATTGTATTTGTAGGGAAGGGTCTACAGGGTGTTCAGGGTCTCACTACTATATCCACCTGTTTACAGCCTCCTGAAGTTGGGAATACAGGTGCGGGCCACCATGCCAGTCTCAACTGCCATCTCAGTGTGCCTCAGGGGTGCTGCCGGCATGGCAGGCCCAGGTATAATTTATTTCTTAAACCCAGAGTCTTCACAGTGTCTATCCTGGTGTCCCAGTTTTAAGACAATTGTCAGTGTACTTGGCTTTACTCTTTGTTTGCTTTCAGCTTCTGCTAGGTACACAGATAAGACAGGCACCCTGGCCTTGTGTGACCTGCTATGTTCCTGGGAGAGGACTGGTTTGAGGACAGGGCCTGTACCCATGGATGGGTCACACGTCCAGCGGGTGCAGGTGCTGGTACCCGGGAGGGCCTGCAACCAGCACAGCCTCGCTGCCTGCTCTCCACTCTGCTGCAGCTGTAAGGACAAGGCTGCCAGGCAGGACCCTCTCCCAGCGTGGACGGGAGCTTGCTGCCTCGAGCATCGGTGTGCACAACTCTAGATTTTGTGTTGCGTCTCTAGCTCAGCTTTAATGTTTTGGATTTATTTATAATTGCTATAACTTTAAATCATTGTTTGTATTCCTTTGATCCATTTTAGGCTTTTTCAAAGAAATATTGTTCATTTAGTTCTTTAGTACTTAAAAATCATTTTTTTTTCTCCTTTTACATTACAAAAATAGTATAATTACAAGAAGTTTAGCAGGAATAAAATATCCACAACCCTAAGACAATTGATACATTTTACTAATTCAGTATTAGGATTCAAAATATTTAGCAAGGTCATAAGCCTCATTTTAAATAATCTTGTCTCTTTCTTAACCTGCTTTATTCAAAATTTTCTGTATTGTTTTAGAGGGTTAATGATGTTTAGGGTTGCAGCTTCCATGTGGTGCTTGTTTCATAACTGAGCTCACCATTTCTCTGATGTCAGCTATTCAGTTTTCTCCGAACTTACCATCGCCACATTTTTATGTTCATCCCAGAACTCAGCTTTTTCCATAGGACGGCACATACCCCTTACTACCTGATAGATTACTCAAAAGATTTGGACCACTTTGCATCATAGATAACGTTAGGAGTACTGGTTTCATGAGATACCTGTTAATGCCTGATATATTAACTTCACTTTTGATGATTTAGCTGGGAAATTTGATATTTTGTTTCAGTCTTTTGTTTTCTTTTTGTTCTGAGCTACATCCTGACCCATTTTTTTTTTTAAAGAAAATTTTATATTCAGACAGGGCCTAAAAATACAGTTGCCAAGTTGACCAGGCTTAGTTTGAACTTGTGATCTTCCTGCCTCAGCCTCCCAGAGCTCTGGGATTACAGGTGTGCATCACCATGCCTGGCTTCAGGTTATATTTTTAATTCCAAGTAGGCTCCCATGCATCTTTCCTTTTCCAAGCTTTTCTTTCGTGATCTATTTGTTTGGATTCTCAGAACATTTGTGTTTAATATTTCTTTCCGTTGGATAAGACACATATTAATTAACACTGTGCTGCACACAGCTCTTTGTTTATGATTTAACCTAATACCTGGGCTGACACGTCTACCATCAATTTGGACTTCGTATCACATTACCACAATCTAAATATCACTGCTCTGTAAATCTTCCAGAATTTTCTTCATGTCCCCCTTTGGTGTACTGATCTTTGGATCCCAGGCCTTAGCACTGAGCTACCTCCCCAGCCCTCTTTATTTTTCTGTTTTGAGGCAAGGTATCACTGTAGCTCAAACCTTGGGATCCTCCTGCCTCAGTCTCTCAGAGCACTGGGATTGTAGGCATCTCCCACCACACCCTGCTCAGCCCCAAGCCTCTTTTTGTCTTTTTGAGACAAGGTCTCACTGTGTAGCCCAGGCCGACCTTGAACTCACAGCTGTCCTCCTGTATCAGCCTCCTGAGTTTTGGGATTGCAGGTGTGCACCACCACTCCCGGCATTATCTTCCCCCTTTTATGTGGAATTCGTAATTGGCAGGTGAATCGCTCTTACCCAACATGTTGTCCCCCAGTTTCCCACCTAAACTTGGGTTGCGCATAAGGGAAGCTGCATGCTGACGCTGGAAACACAGCTCCCAGTGTGTCAGTGAGTGTCTCCCTCCCAGCAGTGCTATGGAACGGAGCTCTTGAAATGCTCCATCCGTCCAGGCACAAGGATTCCTTTTGTGAGCCATGGGGCTTTTTAGTATGCAAGTGCTGTACCATGGTTGGTGTTTATTTAGCTTTAGATTAAATGTGTCACAGTCTCCTACTCAGTGTCTGTAATATGTTAATAGAAAACATGAGTAACTTAGAATTTATGCAGTCTTTTTTAGGAGAACTCTTTCCAGAGCCATTTGGATTTGGGAGTGTTTTCTTTAATACTACATTGTTTGGTATTAACATGATAGTGTTGGGATTTTCATCTTTATAGCTAACAGTAGTCTCTTGTGTTAGTCACGCTGACTATTTAAATTAAAAAGATTGTTATCTAGCTATATATTTTCTCAGATTTCATGTTAGCTCAAAAATTTTGCAGTGTATATTTTAGTTGGACTAGAGAAAATATGTGAAAATTTTTATCAGTAGACATAAAATTAATGCCCACAATGAAAAGAATCCCAGTTGATACTTGAGCTTTGTGTACCAGTTACTTTTGTTCACTTGTTTAATTCTTAACCGAGGAAATTTAGACATTTAATGATTCTCACATGGCAGATGAATAAACTGAGGCATACAGCATATGCTCTCTTCTTTTCCTCTTTTTAAAAATGTATTTGGTGTAGATACCCAGAAGAGCAATAGCTGGGTAAAAAGGAACCTCCAATCCCAGTTTTCTGTGGACTCTCCATACTGATTTCCACAATGGTTGCTACAGTCTGCATTTCTTTTTTTTATTTTTTATTTTATTGAAGTAAAAATATCAGTGAGACAGTTTTAAGACACCTTAACAGGACAGATTTGATAAATTAATACATTGCAAATGGTTTTCATAATGTTTTGGTATTGTACAAGGTGCATACATGATATTATACTTACAGACTTTATTATAGCGTATGTCTCTTATCAGTAAATAAAGAGAGTGTAGTTGTTTGCGCATCTTATTTTTTATACCTGAATTATATCAAAGATTCAATAATTAATACTTTCTACCTTGTTATTTTCCTAGTGGTTGTCCATAGTACTAGAAGCCAACATAATATCCTGTCCAACCACCATTAGTGCAAATCTTGCCTCTCATAGAATTATGTAGAAGCGTGGTGTATCTATTCCAACTGTACTGTCCATACACACGCATCATGATTCTTCCTTTCTATATCCCTTCCTTTGTCTACATCTGTCAAAGATGGGCACTCCATTGTCATTCAACCAATTTAGGTGCCTGAACTCGACAACACAATCCAACACAGTCCAGCATTCCACAACAATACTGGGTTATCTGAAGAAGTTGTCGACTGTAGCCATTTACAGCTCAACTTATTATTATGGCCCCACATTGGATACCTCATTTTTATACTTTTCTGCTGGATGGTTATGACCTAGATAGAGCAAGACCTATATACCAAAACATGTAATTTTTGTTTCTGATGAGGTCAGTGAAGTTCCCTCAGGGTTTATCTTGTAATCCTATACCTTATTCTGTAGTTCCTTTGTCTGTGTCATCCATGTGGATGAGTCACGGCCAATGCTTGACAAGTTTGGTCTCTGTGAGAGCTTGAGAGAAAGTCTTTTCTCCATGTGACTCTCCCCAGGCACACTATAGAACTTTGATCTTTTTCCTCTGTGGCTCCATAATCTCCTTGTTCAGAAAATTTGGGGCTCAACTGAGTTTCATGATGTTGCAGTACAGGTTCTCCTATGTCCTGAGTCTTTGCTGACCTTGAAAGACTAGGGCCAAAATGTTGGCTGGCCTTGTGGCTCTTCTATTTCTCCTATTTTGATCTGTGAACTTAGGTTGTTAACCATCCAGAAGAAAAGCTGATTAGTATCCTGCAGCATATGCCATTCACTTTGCCCTATCTGACTCAATTGTTTTTCGTTGTTGTTGTACATTTCTATTTGTATTTCTTCTTTTCACTTATACCAGGGAGACTATACGACATTTACACATGTGTGTCTGGTTTATTTCACTTTTGAGTATATGTTCAAGTGGCATCCACTTCAATATAAATGCTTCAAGCTTATCATTCTTAATAGCTGAGTAATACTCCATTATATAGAAATACCACATCTTTTTCAACCATTCCTCATGTGATGGACATCTTGGTTGTTTCCAAGATTTTGCTATCACAAATTGTGCTGCTATAAACATAGGTACACATATATCACTATG
>PVKA01002846.1:0-12195 GCA_004027165.1 Ctenomys sociabilis
CCATGTGGATGAGTCACGGCCAATGCTTGACCAGATTGCTCTCTGTGAGAGCCTGAGAGAAAGTTTTCTCTTCATGTGACTCTCCCCAGGCACACTATAGAACTTCAATCTCCTTCCTCTGTGGCTCCACAATCTCCTTGCTCAGAAAATTTGGAGCTCACCTGAGTCTCATGATATTGCAGTACAGGTTCTCCTATGTTAAATTAAATTTCTTGATCTCAAAACAACTATATCTCTATTTCCTTCTTTTCATCAACTTCATTGAGACAATCAATTTTTAGATTGTTTCCTTAGGAAAACAAACCTGAATCCCTAGTGTAGACTCTAAAGCAAGTGAAGTTGTTTCATGTGACAGAGCGAAGCTATAGCGGTGTAGAAATTAATTACATTTTTCTATAATCTTTGTTGCATGCTGTTACACACAGGCCAAGCGAATCATAAACCTAAGACTATTCAACTGATACAGACAATGGCATGACATCTTAGGATCACTCACTCTTCATTAATCCACTACTAATATAAATAGCCTTATCATTGCCGTCTGCCCCAGCATTTGTTGGTGTTGGCGATTAGATCTAAAATTTTACAAAAGTTAGATGTTAGGTTGCGATTCATTATAATGGAATTTCATTCATCACTGAGCCAGTGTTAAATTTCTAGTGTTCAACATGCTATTTAAAGCTACTTCATGTTTTGGTAAAATTCCTGCCATCTATGTTAGTTTCAGCAAATGAACAAACCACACATCTGTCCTGTTCTACTATATTACTTTAAGTTTAATGTTATTAGAAGCTGTTGTGCTTGGAGACAATGGCAATCATCTCCCACAGTCCATGAGAAAGCAATAGGAAGTTGAGAAAATGGTTTAATAAACAGACACTTCCTTTGCCTCTTTAAAGAAAACCATATTTATCTGAGTAGGTTTTCTCCGTATAATATAATCTACATGTTTAAAAGGCAATCATCTTCACAGTCTATCCACTGCAATGAAATCGGTACTGTTAAGAGACGTATTCTCTTGCCTCACCCCAGGTCAACGCTGGGGTGGGATGTGTGGAGCTGATTTAAACAGAGCTAGAGAATGAAATTCCACAAGTGCTTAGGATTTAAAAGAACAACTGGAGTTTTAAATAGTTTCTGGGATTTGTTTTTTAGAAGTTTTACAAGAGCAAACTACAGGGGGCAGCAAATATTAACAGGCTCTGAGGATTATACTGAGTCTTGGAATTAATAAATTCTCGGCTGCTCAATCTCTCTCTGATGAGATACGCTTGACTCTAATGCTCAATACATTTTTTTTTTTTAGTGCTTTGCTTTCAGAATAGATAACAGTTACCTCTCTAAGGCTGTTCCCACTCATCTTTGTACAGTAAGTGGAGGTCTAGAGGGGCCTCCCAGTCAGCAGAGTTCACTGTCACCTTGAAATTCCACAAACAAGTGTGATATGCTTAAGCACTGTGAATTAAAACTCTGTGATCATCTGAGCTTTGCAGTGAGGGAAATAGCCAAAGACCTGCACACATCTGAGGTAAATAGTTGTCTACAGAGGGCATCTCACTTCGGCTGGTTCATTTACTCAGAGCCAGGTGAGTCCTGCTGAACTTGCCTGGAATCCCTCCCACACTGCCTGAAGGTTTCATTACCTCAGAGAGGGTTTCCCAATACTGGAGGTATTTAAAACTTAACTTGCTATCGATGAATTTCTCAAAACACACAGTCTGTTTTTCAAAAGAGCAAAGAAAATGACAATGTCTGGCCCAATAATAGGAGTGAGTTTTACTTAATTTTCATTTGAGGCTACCAAAGAGGGAGAAGGCCAGGCCCTCCTCTGTAGGCTTTGTCCTCACCTGGTACAGAGCATACAGTGGCGTCTCCCTGAGGTGGGGCAGTCTGTCCTCCCTTGTTTGAGCAAATCTGAGGTGCATTTACCTTCCCCAAATCTTCAAGTTCTAAAATATCCACAGCTGTTTGGAGGATGGCAAAATTCTTCACCTGGCAACTGGTTTAGTTACCAGCAAAGAGCAAGGGCACTACCCCAGCTTAAAGGTAGAAGCTGATTCAGTTTCCAAAACAACTGGCATGATCTTGTGACAATGTCCTGCATGTGTAACTGACTAGCACTCAGTGGGGGAGAGGGAGCGTGCAAGATGGAATTCACATGTTGTTGTGTAACAGCAGACTCCTGCTGCCCCTGGGACTCCGGCTCCCTCCATGCTTGTATCCTCCATTGACTGGAACAGTCTCCTATGTGTACTCCTGAAGGAAAATTGGTGCCCATGTTCCCTTTTTTGTAACAAAATATTACAACTAAAAAGGAAGGTACAAAACACCTCCAAACACCTCCACCAAGAGTGTATTAATGTCAATATATTTTAGAATTTCCTGTTCTCAAACACCATTTTTCAAATTTTATTGTACTACAGCATATATCCAGAAAAGTAAACATTTAGTAAATATACAATTCATAGCTTTTTTGTAGACTTAAAACACTTGCCCAAACAAAAACCTGGTAAGAAAATAGCACCCCCACACTAGGTACCCTACTCCGTACCCACACACTCAAAGCTCCACCCTGTAAAGCCCCATTCATGTCAAGATACACTGACTATTGCATAAAAATCATACCACTTGAATTCTGTGGCACTGGAGTTTATTTGCTCAGCCGTGGGGCTGTGAGATTCATCCACACAGTTGCGCGCAGTTGTAGGCTGTGGGCTGTCATTACTGCCTAATGTTTCCTCATGTGCATAGCATTAAATAAGGGCCAACCAGATAGTTCAGAGGACTAAAGCACCTGCTTAGGCATGACACAGCAGCTGGGGTTTGATCCTTGGTGTGCTATGCCATGCTTTACAGAGTAAAATGATAGGGACAGATAGAATAAGCTCTGTCACCTTTACACCATGCTTTACTTTTTCTATGTGTATGGATACATCCATGTGACATATGAAACTGTTTCATGTTTTGAATTTTACATAAATAGTACCTGCTATACACATCATTCTACCATGGCTTCCTTCTTCCAACATTAGCTTACAGATATGTTTTTTACTTTTTTTTTTTTTTTTTTGCATTCAGTACAGGGTCTACACAGATTGGACTCATAGTGATTCTCCTGTTTTCAGCCTCCCAAGTGCTGGGATCACAGGTGCCACCACACCCAGTCTCAGTCACCATTTCAGTGTGCCTTGGGGACAGGGCTGGCATAGCACACCAGGGATCAAACCCCAGCTGCTGTGTCATGCCTAAGCAGGTGCTTTAGTCCTCTGAACTATCTGGTTGGCCCTTATTTTTACTTTGATAGACATACTGTGTCCATTCTAATTTCTAGAGGGTGGACCACTAAATATTCCACATTGTGCACACATGCATATGCTTACATATGCTTACACACACATGCTTACACACTTGCTAATGCCAAGGCAGAGGTGCTGCCAGTGTGCACACATCTCTTTTCTGCACAGGATCACATTACACCATCTCAAAGTAGAGGTAGCACAAAGCTTAAAGGGTGCTCACTGCTCTAGGCACAGGGTTACCCTTGGAATGATGGGAAATCTGTTTGTGTGCTGCAAATGTGTGGGGCTGTGTCAACTAGCTGCACTGTGACTGCACACTGGTGATCACTAGCAGTGTGGAGCACCATGGTCAGGTCTTGGTCACTTCACTTTGTATCCCTGAACAGGCCTTTAGCTGTTTCATGCTCCGCTCCCTTCCCCATCCTCTGCACAGCCTGGTCACGTGACACACTGATCCTTACTTCCTGCTCTCTCTGGGTAGCTGACCTAGGAGGCTCCAGCCAGTGTGAGGCTGGCTTATCTGTCCAGTGGTGTTCCATTAGCCTGCTCTCTTCAGCATCTCTCAGATCTTCTTCATTTTTCATGTTTCTTTGCATGTTTTTGTTTCACCCTCTCGTGTACCATCAGTTTCACCCTCTCTTGGTTATTTCCTATTTGAAAACAAACCATCAGTGACACCATCGATGACCTTGCCTCTTTTGCCCTAGATTTGTCTTGTATTTGGCATCCTCATCAAATACCCAAGCTATCTACCTCTTTCATCATCAAACTTCTTCAAAGAGCTAGATTTATTCTCCTGTCTTCATATCTCAGTCTAGTTGGCCTCTCCTAGACAACTGAAAGGGACTTCGATATTATCATTGACATCTTATTTGCCACAATTCATTTTATCCTGCTGATTTATCTCCCTCCTACAAAACTCTATTCCTATAGCCCCACCCTTTGCTGTTTTATTGAATATTTTTTGTCTTCCTATGTCTCTGAAGCTCTGCATGCTCACTGCCTGTTAAGATTTCCCTTCTTTGAAATCTCAGAATTTGTGACTTTTGCAATTTTTTCATCTAAGGAAAATTATGCTTTTTAAGAGATTATGAAAGGTTATACTTCTGCATACACAGTGCTTTGTACAGAATATTGGTATCTGTGGAATGAAATAATAAGTTGGGTGAGTATTTCTCTGGAGTCCTTTCTGGGCCTAACATCCTATAATGGTGAGAACGGATCCCCTTCTTCCTGCACTATCTCGCCTTCTACATCATCACAAATGGTCATTGTCTCATGGAGAAGTCTTATGACAGAACTCACTGGGTCCTACAATGGTCTGAACAAGGCTTCTCCCATAAGCTGAGAAACAGGTCTGGATGGAAAAGCAAGGAATACTGAGATGTCAGGTTCTCAGACTTGGTGCTAACGGAGGGCAAGAGGAAGCCAAGAATGAGTCCCAATCCCTACCTTCTACTCTACAAACCCCAAACAATGAAAAAGAAAAAAAGAAGCGAGAAAGAGGAAAAAGGACAGATATGAATGAGACACAGAAAGTAAGCTCTCCATGGGGAGGTCAGGTAGGGGAAGGTAATCCCAAGGCTTAGTGGGCAAGTAAAAGAATGTGCATAAAATTAAATCTTCTATAAGAGAAAAAGGCCTAATGTGCCCACCTCCAGACTACTGGATCTCAAGGTGATTTTAAAATGTCAGAGTGACTTTGTTTTGCCTCAGGCAGTTTCTAGAATTCTGTGAGTATTATCAAAGAGTGCTTCCAAGGCCTCACACATGGCAAAAGACATCACTCACTCACAAA
Organism: Ctenomys sociabilis; assembly: GCA_004027165.1. Classification (NCBI taxonomy): domain Eukaryota; kingdom Metazoa; phylum Chordata; class Mammalia; order Rodentia; family Ctenomyidae; genus Ctenomys; species Ctenomys sociabilis. The sequence goes on from PVKA01002846.1 coordinate 5,098, forward strand.
TTGCTGGACCCAGTCTCATCGCATAAAGGGCATCTCCACATGCGGATGCATCCATGTGACATATGAAACTGTTCCATGTTTTGAATTTTACATAAATAGTACCTGGCTATACACATTCTACCATGGCTTCCTTCTTCCAACATTAGGCTACAGATATATCTTCCACCTTTTTTTTTTTTTTTAAGTCTTTAGAACAGGGTGTACAGGGTCTCTCTACACAGATTAGATTTGTAGTGATTTGCCTGCTTTCAGCCTCCCTAGTGCTGGGATTACAAGCCTGTGCTACCGCGCCCAGTTTCAGAAACCATCTCAGACACTGTCCCAGCATGCCCTGGGGGCAGGGCTGTCACAGCATGCCTCGGATCAAACCATAGCCGCTGCTGTACTCAGCCTAAACCAGTGCTTCCGTCCACTGACCTATCAGGCTGGCCCTTAATTTCCACTTTGACAGACATACAGTGTCCATTCTGATTTCTAGATGGTAGACCACTAAATATACCTCGTTGTGCCGCACCGCTAGCATGAGTAGCAGGAGGCAGATTTCCGACCTCTGCGTGGCTTCCCCAGTAAGAAGATATTGCTGGTTTTCAAAAGTATCAGGACTTTTTCATACTTGATGTCAGTCCAAATATTGTAGGTGCTTGAATTTAGTAAAATACCCCAATATAGTCCATAATAGTAGTGAGTTGCCAGCACAACTGGCAGTTGTCCTAAGTTGTTGACTTGAGCCTTGTACAGCTTACCATATTAGTTTTACTTTTTGTACCTCATGGTTACACTTTTCTGCTGGATGATTAGTTATTTCAATGGTGTGCTGAAAGGCATTTTTGCTGTCATATAGTTCAGTTTCTCATCTTGATCCTGCTGTTTTCATGAATTCTTACCTTTATACCTTATTTTTCATGAATATCAGCTTCCAGCTACTGCCCCATCTTGTGATTTTAAATCAAAAAGTGGAAAATAAAGTTGCAAAAATTTAAAAAAGAAAAAAAGAACAATAAATAAAGATTACATGGTGTACACCTATACTTCCAGCACTTTAGGGAGCTGAGGCAGGGAGTTCAGAACTTTGAACTTGATGAGAGCAATTGAGTGACTTAGTGAGAGCCAAGGCGCTGGGATGATGGGGCCACAGGCTGGGGCCAATGCCCGGGTCACAGCACAGTAAGGAAAGGAAAGCAGCACAGCATGCAGGGAGGGGCTCGTTCAGTGGTGGGACACTTTCCTAGGGTTTCCTAGTCAACACCCTGACTTTGAGTCCTAGCACCACCAAAATATATATGTACATTATTCAAAGCACAGAGGCCCCGAGCCAGTTGAGCAATGCTCCCCTTCAAATACAATGGCCCACTGATTTCTCAGAGACCTTGATCTTAATTTTGAAAGTAATATGGTTCACTTCAGAAACCTGTGACTTGTTTACACTTTACAGCTCATAAGGTTCGTCGTTCATCCTGCACAGCTCTTGAACCTAGCCTGGGACAGAGAAAAGGCCTCTTTTGTCCATTTCCTCATGGAAATAGGCAGCTGTGGCCTCCTTTTGGCCTGCTTTCACAATAAAACAGCAAATGAAAACAGGCAGTGTAATAGCACCTTGCCTCCCAGACCCGACCTTCCTGGAAAAATATCTGTACTGTATAAATAGCAGATGGGTTATCTCCTTGCCTACCGTGGCGTGGAAGATAAGACTCTGAAAGGAAAGGAAAGTACAATTTAGCACAAAATAAGGAGGGGAATGGCTCTCGGAATAGTGATCTTTGAGCGTGAAAATAGCTGCCTAACACATTCATTAAAATAAAAATCTTTCTTTTCAAAGTTCAAGTCACCTTTAATACAAACTTATTTTTTAATCACACAGACCGTGTCCTAATCCAAGAGATGAATTCTAGCTACTTAAGGGGCTGTGAGGTCTCTGAGTCTTTGTGTACAGATGACGAGAAACACTATGAACTTAGAAACGTTGACAAAGTCTCCACCAGGGCCCAACAATGTCTCTGACTTGTGTATGTATGCACTGGAACTCAAAATGGGAAAAAGTAGTGTGTTCCACTATTCCTTAGAATAATGTCCAGCCTGGAAAAAGAACAAGTCTCTGTTCTATCTAGATAAGATTGCCTTTCTGCAGAACTACTGGGCATAGTGGCTCACATCTGTAATCTTGGCAGTTCAGAAGTTGAGACTGGGGGATCACTGTGAGTCTGAGACAGCCTGGGCTACAAAGTGAGTACAAGGCTAGCCCACACTGCAGAGGGAGACCCTGGATCGAACAAAAGATTCTTTCTGTTAGTTTTTATTCTCAGTCCACTTCACTTGAAATGTTAGGGTAGTCTTTTGTTGTAGCCCTTGATAAAAGGCATAAATGTCAGGTTAGATATTTGCATATTTCTGTTAAGAATGCTATCTGAGATGTATTCATTTTGATCAGGCATCCAGCTCAAATATGGGTATGAATTAAGACCGGGTGACTTGCACGTGTGAACTGTGTATTCATTTGGCTATTAACTCAACAATTACCTGTTATATCCCATGTATGTGCCTGGGACCTTGCTGGGAGCTAAAGACCCCATGGTGGTCAATACAAATATGCTGTGCAATAAACTCGAACTGTGTCTTTTCCTGCCTCTATTTTTCCATTTCATTCTGACTCTGTGCCATATCTCTCAGATTCTGGCATTATATGATTTCATCACTGACATATTAGATGTTCAGTCAAAATGTTAGTAGCCATCCTAGACTAAAGATTTTCACTCTTTTTTATTCCACTGCAGTTCATCTCATGCTCTGTACCCTGCTGGGATTCTGTCTTTTTTTTTAATATTTTAGGGAAGGGTCTACAGGGTGTTCAGGGTCTCACTACTAGATTGGACAAGTAGTAGTGATCCACCTGTTTACAGCCTCGCAAGAGCTGGGATTCCAGGAGCATGCTACCATACCCAGTCTCAATTGCCATCTCAGTGCGCCCTGGGGGTGGGGTCAGCATGGCAGGCCAAAGGATCAAACTCCTGGCCCCTACGCCTGTCTGTAGTCATTTTAATCCACTGAACTATTTGGCTAGCCCGGGATTCTGTCTTGATAACTACAGTAACAAAGACCTCTAACAACAAATGAACAAACTGTCTACTAATTGTCTGGTATTCTGAGCACCAAACAAATGTTTTACATTCACTATTACAGTTTATCTTCACTATAACCTGACAGAGAAGGGTGCTATCACCTCCATTATAGAGATAAGAAGACCAAGGCTCAGAGAGGTCGCATAAACTTCCCAAGGCTTTGAGTTAGTCGAGTAGTCTCAGCTTGACTGCAACCAGTCTGAGGTCAAAATCTGTGTGTTCTGCGTGTTGCTCCCTGCGTTGCTTCCAACACAGTATTCATCACTGTGCTTTTCACTTCTAGAGGTTCCCAGTGCAAAGTTCTTTGCACACACCATTAGCTCATCCCACTGGGGTGATATTTTATGTCTAAGGTGAAGCACCAGTTAGAAACTGCCATTAAAAAAGTCTTCAAGGTGAAGCCCCTAATCTTAGAAGAATGAATGGTGAGACTGTTGTCTGTTACTGTTGGGAAACTCTTGACCAAAATCTCTTCTTGTAAATTTTGGTTTCACTTGAATGAGATAATGTTTTTCATCTTTTTTTTTTGCTTTGTTTTATTTGTCTGAAATATCTTTGAAACCAGAACAGTTATTATTTTGTTACTTTTTGCATTGGGCCCACACAGTGTCCCCAAGCCCTATCTACCTTGAAGTTAGTAGGAAGAAATCCAAAAACTGTATCTGGGGTAAATTTCATGTCACCAAATCATATCATCCTAATTATAACAAATGTGAAAGCAGCCTGCAGACTGGAAGGTGCCGTGCAGATGAAAGGTGTTGTTACTTTGGCATATTAACATGTATTCTGTGTAGTATTTGATAAAGAAAACGGGTGGCCAAATAGCTCAGCAGATTAAAGCACCTGCAAGCGGTGGCAGGGGCCAGGGGTTCAATTCCCAGGCCTGCCAAGCCAGGCCTGCCCCCAGGGTGTGCTGAGACACGGATTGAGACTGGGCATGGTGGTGCACACCTGTAATCCCAGCTCTTGGGAGGTCATGAATGGACAGATCACTAGGAATCTGATCTAGTAGTGAAACCCTGAATACCCTATAGGTAGACCCTTTCCTAAAATACAAAAGAAAACACAAAACTAAAAACTGTATAATCAGTGTCATTTTATTGTTCTATTAGTATATAGCATAATTATTCTTCCTTCTAAGTTTTGCACTGAAGCTGGAACTATTTGATTATTGTATAATAAATTTCTTAATGTACTCTGTTAAATTCACGAGAAGCTGTGGAATTCTAAAAACTGAGATAATTCTTCCAATAAGTTTCAGTGAGGGAAGATAAAACCTGAGATCAAAGGCGGACTGTGTTTGCACACATTGTTAACGTTGGTGGTGGGATAATCTTAGAAGGTTGTGTATTGTGAAGTTTTAAATGGAAATTGCAGGAGAGAGTGAGGGATCAAGCACGGAAAGGACTTCGAGAGGTGGTTTTGTGTTTAGCAAGTGTGGATTTCATAACTACTTCCTTTGAAGTCAGAATCTCATCTCTTTGTAACTAGAATAGGTTTTCAAGAAACAAAGCTTCAAGAGCTTGAGATGGGTAATAAAAAATGTTGTAATCTCCTACAACAGAGATGTGATTTATAAGGCAGCATATTCTTTATGACACATCAATGTTTGCAGCCAACCAGGCCTATAAGAAAGAAGTTCAGATTTAAAAGGAAAGAGCAGTGGCATAACTTTCCTTTACAGCTTTCATTTGGCTTAAAACAACCTTTGTCCACCTAGTGACTGAGTCATTTTGGCTGTGTGCACGTGAGGTTTGTGTAGCTCCTGCCCATGCTTCTGCCTGTGTGTAGGAGCTGACACCTTGCTGCTACAGAACTTATCAAAATAGGGAAAAAATTATCTCTGTGTGCCTGTGTTTGACAGTTGTCTCAAGCCAGTCTTGAAGCCTCAATGAAGCTCTATCTTGATTTTGAGATCTTTGAAGGACAGGCAGGAAAATATGCTGATTAAGAGCCTGGGTTACAGAGTCAGACAAGCCTGGACTCAGCAGCCACTTCTGGTGCATTTATTTCACGTGGGACAAACAACTTGCTTAAAATTTCTGCACTTCTGTTAATTTACATGGAAGACAGCGATAATAAAGCCACTTCGGTTATTTTGTAATAGCGGAATGTCATGCACTTTAAATGCTTAGTCCAACAGTCAGTGCATAGAAAGTAATACTCAGGATTAAGAATTATTTTTTAGTCATTTATAAAACATTTATTGAATAACTACTATGAACCAGACAAAATACAAATGGTGCCTGTGTGTGTTTATCTTCAAGTAATGGAGCACATCCCACACCGCCTCTGCATTATATGAAAATATATAATTAGAGTTTTTAAGCACTTTCTACCACTAGCACATTAGCAAACAACAAACACTACTGCACGGTGCAGAGTTTGTTTACTTGGCGAAATGTAGATAATGCAGCTGCTTCAGACAACAGTCAAAGCGAGGAGTGCTGATTGCAGAGGGAACTGAGCCTGGGAACCGTCTTTAGTGAAAATGTAACATCATTTTAAATTTTGAATCATGAATTCTAAATAACTTTGTTTTACTAGTTAAGAAAACCAGGAGAATCAAGTAAAATGCTCACACTCTTCCTGAGTTCATTTAACCAAATAGAACTTAAAAAAAAAAAAAGATAAAGTAACTAATTTTAAAATCCATGGCATCTACACCATGACATGGTATCTTGGTCAGAATGTATGTTCTGGAACATAATAACCATGTGCTATAAAACATAATTGCTATGACAGCACCGGCCAACAAGGGGAGCCTTCATTATGTCCACAAACATTAGCATTATGAAAAGATTCCCAATGGCAGTTGAATAGTTAGCGAGATGTCATTATGCCTATCTTTCCATGTGTAGTTATGGCTGTGTTTGTACAACACTGAACATCTGTATGAATATCAAAAAGTTCAACCAACTCTCCAGATGTCCCCCAAATATCAGCATATTTGGCTTATGGACAAAGCAGCTGGACTTAAGTTTTTCATTTCAGTTTCTTCCAGATGTTATTCCCTTGCAGACTCAACCACCTTTGGCGTTCTTCCCTACCACTCACCTTTGGGATTATAACTGAATTCATGAAAACAAAAAGGCTTCTCGCAGACATATTTTTCCTGTGTTGAAGGGTGCCATTAGTCAGATATCTAGGTCACACATGGATGGACATTAGTTGTCAGGGCAGCAGCTATGCACAATTTAACAGGAGTAAGATCATAGAAGGTTTGGGTTTGAGAGATAAAATCTTCATGTTTGTTTTAGTAGTCAGTGTACAAATTGGTACAGGTAGAGTTTGTACTTTTAAAGATTGGCACTATATTGTATAATGGAAGACACAGATATTGACTTTAGAAAATATCAGCTTACGCACACTCCTTGCATAAGTTCCGATTCTATTCTTGACTTTTATCATCATGACCCCTTATTTCCTCTAAGGTAACCAGCCATCCCAGTTTTAGTGGTAAAAGCCTGGCACTCCAGAAATGTCCAGTCATGGCAAGAGGGTGACGACACACCCTCATCCTTTCCTACAAGAGCAGAACAATGACTTTCTGCTAGAGCTATACTGCAGAGTGGTGAATAAGTAAAGCACCTAACAAAGCCAAGAAGATCAAGGTATCCAACTGGGATCTGTTATAAATCTCATCCACATTTCCTGTTCTACCTCCTCTTAAAGCATGGGTTCTTCTGTTTTTGTTTTATACAACACAATCACCACTTCACTTGCACCATGATAGTCATTTTAATTGATTCTTTGTTTTTTGACACAGGGTCTCACTATGCAGTTCAGGCTGGCCTTAAGCTCACTTTGCAGCTCAAGCTGGTCTCGAATTCACAACAATCCTCCTGCCTCAGCCTCCCAAATGCTGGGATTACAGGCATGCACCACTACGCCTGGCCCACTTTTTTTTTTTTGAATTGATTCTATCTCATTCTCAGAGCACTTAGATCTCTACAGTGCATTCTCTACCATGGACTCAGTAGTC